>VZTG01007648.1:253536-335984 GCA_013397845.1 Melanocharis versteri
CTCTTTTTTTTTTTTTTTTTTTTTTTTTTTTTTTTTTTTTTTTCACCAAGAAAAACAGCTTTTAAAGAAAATAAATCTGTGGGAGTATGTAAAAACGTCTTTTTTGATAGCAGAATTCAGTACTACATGTCAAATGTGTTTAGAACACTACATGCTGATGATTTTTAAAATTTATTTTATATATGATTATAGTTCTAGAAGAAAAGAATACGAGCATTGAATTTGTTTAACTCCTGTGTTTTGAATCCCTATACAGGACCAGCCTTTCCAAAACATTTCAACACTTTCTTTACAAAGAATAAATCATCACGATCAAATTGGCCAGGCATATGTATGACTGTTTTCTGTTTCTCATTTCAACGATGTTTAAAAAAACAAAAACACATTGTACCATTTGAAAAATCAGATTGAAAGATAAGACTGCCAGTAAGTCATGTAGGAGATAAAAAGCTGAAGGCAATAAACCAAATCAAAAAGTTAATTATTCAGTACTTCAGGAAGTTTCTCACATTCTCCTCTTTCTCCTGCTGTGCACAAATGCAGAACAATATACACAAAGCGTCTGTTCTCTTCATGAATTTTCATACAATATTTAAGCATGGATAGACACTAAATATATGCATAGATATTCTGTATGCACACGTTAAACATATATGCCAAAATATTTCTATGTCACAATGTATTTAAAAAGTGGGCCAAGACTCAGCCTATAAGAGAGGCTTGCAGAGAATCTTGCTAATCTAGTGAAAAGTGTTTCAAACATCTAGAGATGGTGGACAAGTGATCTGAGACTTAGAGGAGGGATAGGAGAAAGTGAAAAAGTGTCAGGCACAAGCAGAACACACACGGATCATGCTCTGGGAGCACAGTGCAGTTCGGGGGCTCACCACATGCACCTGTACACAAACACCACAGGTTCACCATATGAAGTTGGAAACAACACGGGGAGTCCATACAGACTCCACAGGACACGAGAGGAGGAGAGGTTGCGCTCTACGGACATGGACAGTTTGAATTCATGGAGATTTACTCTGGAGCAGAGCAAATGCTCTTGATCCATCACAGAGCTGATGGATCAAGATCAGGTTGAGTGCAGTGACGAGTGTCTGATAAAGATTGATTGATCAAGAAGAGGAAATGAAGCCTCCTTTAGAAAACTTGGGGAAGCCTCACAATGACAAGGGTGGTTCTCAGAAGAGACAAAAAACTCCCAACATCTTTTGAAAGGGCAAAACGGTGGAGCACTTAAATTTGAAGAGACTTCTGGCCAGCAACAAGAATTGGCTTTATTTGATAGAAGTGTGCAGGTAGCTGACAAACTGACCAGAATACACACAGTTAAAACTATTACTCAAAAAAAAAAAAAACAAACCAACAGAAACAAAAACACCAAACAACCAAACCAAACCAAAAAAAACAAAAAAACAAAAAAACAAAACAAAACAAAAAAAAATCTTACAAACCCAGACTTCAGAAAAGTAGATTTATACTTGTTAGGGATCTGCTTGGTGGGGTCTAACGGGACTACCCTGGAGGATAAAGATGCTCAGGAGACCTGACTGATCATCAGTGACAACTTCTTCAAAGCACAGGAAAAGTCCAGTGTGAGGCCTAGGAATTCTAACAGGCAGAGCATAAGGTCAGTGGGGATAATGGGAAAATCCTGACTGTGCTCAGATGAATTACAAAAGCCAATACTGCCTTAGAGTTGACACTAGTGAGGACTATGATGCATAAAAAGAAGGTCATGTTATCAGCAAAAGGAGGACAAAGGAAAATGCAGGGCCGTCACTCAAACTGTAGGGAACCTTGTGGCAAAGAACATGGAAAAGCTGAGGTAATAGATGACTTCTTTTCTTCAGTTTCTAGTGGTAATGACTGTGTCAAATCTCCCAGCTCCTCTGAGCCTGTGCCAAGATCTGGGAGACTCAAGAATTATTTCCAGTAGAAGTCTGAGGCATAAATTAAGTGTATGGGACATCAGCCACTGTTTATGGTCTTACAAACATCTGGGTCATTAGGGTAGGTTTCTGATGACTGGAAAATTTGCCCACTTTTGCGAAAAGGGAGGGCAATTATTGGAAGAATTGCAGGTCAGTCAGCCTAGTTTCACTGCTCAAAAAAAACCCCTCCTGGAAGCTACACTCAGGCACATAGAGTAAGAGAAGATCCTACATGCCTACATGTTTACCAAGGGCGAAAAATGCTTGACCAACCTGACTGTCATCTGTGATGAGATCACTGCCTTGGTGAAAAAGGGTTTCCTTGATCTTAGTTATGTTGTTTTGGGTTTTTTTTAATATTTTATTTTATCCACACTAATAAATTGGTGAAGATATGTTTTGGGTGGGTGGACTACCAGGTGCCTGGAAAAATTGCTTGGAATGCCAGGTTCAATTGGTTCCAATGGCATCTTGTTTGTGGAGATGGTTAATAGGGCTAATGATGCCTTTGCAGCTGATGCTTTCATTAATAAGTTGGATCACGAGGCAGAAGGCATTCTCTGCAGGTTCGCAGATGACACCAAGCTGGTGGAAAGTGCTCTGCATGCCAGAAGTCTGCTCTCCTAGTCAGAGAAAGCTTGACAAGCTGGATAAATTGTCAACAAGTACCTCAAGTACAGCAATGGCAAACACAGAATCCTTTCAGGATAGGGGCTGATCAAGTTGGAGGAAAATCTATTTGCAAGAAATAACTAACAGCCTCAAGTTAACCTTGTGAAGGGAGTCAGAGAAAGTTTATGGAATTTTCAAAAAGAGGAAAAAGTTCAGGAAATTTGAGTCAAATCCATATCGCACTCTCCTCTCTTCCCTCAGAGTGGAAATCCTTGAGTGAAGGATACTTTCAGAACACAGATTGGGAAACCACAATAAAATTTGATTGCAAAGATGTTTTTTCTAATTGTGGTTTGACATTTAAATTAACACCAACTGTTTGATTACTCAACTCTCTTCCTCCTCCATGATGGATAAATATTTAATGAGAATAATCTCCACTGTGATTGTGAACAGAGTAAAGAAGTTAATTCCTCCTCTATTTTTTTTCTCAGACCCCTGAGAAACCAGGTATTATCTGAGAAGTTACAGACTAACTAGCTTTCATCCAAATCTCTTTATAAGTATTCACCAGAAAGCTAATGTTTATTTAGATATCCCTAAAGGAATTTTGCTACCCCAGGAGAAATCCTGCTGAACTTTACACAGGACAACATTTTTAGGGTCAGAAGCATTACAGAATAAGTGTGATTTTTGACTTAAGATAGGTCTTCAATCATAGTTACAGATGCAATAGCTCAAAGCTTTAGTCTGCCTGAGTCAGATGTGCTGATAACAGCTTGTTATCAGTAGCACTGGAATGAACATGTGAGGCTCCTTTCAAAACCAGATATGAGGAAATCCACAAAGGGGACTATTACATTATTTCTGCTAAGAAAATATGCCTCAAAATATCTCAAGAAATCCATCAGCAAACACAGTTATTATTAACCTACAACTTCTCTTTAGTTCTATATTTAATTACAGTATGTTGTGTCACAAAGAGAAGCTAGAGATAGAAGAATGTTATTAAAACTATATAACCCTCCCAGTGTAGAAACTAGAGTAGATCCCCAACAGAGGGAAAAGAAAAAAAAAAAAAAAAACCCAAAGAAAACCACATATGTTTTAAAATATTAAGGCATTACTTAATGTAACATTCATGACTGGCTCTCTTTTCCCTTATATATGAGAGAGAGTGAGAAAGGGAGATATAGGATAATACTTAGAAATATATTATTATTTTATGCACTAAGAATGAAAGCATTATATGACTAAAGAGAGAAAGAAACACAGGAATATATTATATATTGCTGATAGACAGCAGCATCCTGCTTCCAATGGCAGATTCTCAGCAAATGTCTTTACCCAGAGACAAAAAGATGCATTCCCTATACAAGATTATGATTTGCACTAGATGCCAAAACAAGGGTGAGAGAGAAATCTAGATTTACATTCCCTTATGAGCCATTAGACCTGTCATAACAACAGTGAGACAAACTAGAATACTTTTCTTTAACATCTCAAGAGAAAAGAACAGGGAAAGCATATATATGAGTCTGGAAGCATAGTTCTTCAAGAGGACTGAAAGTTGTGGTCTAACAGTTTCTATTAAAACATTGCATATACTCCAAATTTTCCACACATATCTCTTAACTTACAAAAATGTAGGTGAACTAGATGATCAAAGTATTGGAATATTTAACAAAACAAGAATGGATCTTTCTTTACCCCAGTAGGGCACTTGCTTTTCCATATGCTGCTTCATGTGCTTCTGCTGTGCATCTGTCTCATATAAAACATTAGATGGTTAGATTCACTATCAATTACAGACTGCAACAAGTTTGATTTCAATTACAGCAGGAGAGGAAAACAGCTTGGATCCCTAAGGGGAGGTGCAGACACCAATGGGGTGAATCCAAAATGAGAATTGTACATTGCATGTTACCAATTAGGGAGAGAAATGGAGTCAAGATATATATGTAGACATTTATTTTTGTATAAACCTGAGCTGATTCAGTTTCACTTCACATTTGAGACACAAGAGCAGTGCCTCATTGACCAACATCTATTTAGATTCATCTGAAAGAGCTGTTTCCCAAGCAATTTTAATGACAGTTCTAAACCGCAAAGAAGCCTACTTTTGAAAACAAAGACATAATAAAATCTAGTTACAAAGAAGATCGCTGTTTGTCCAACACTCCTGAATTACATCCAATTTAAGGTACTTCCTTTACCAGTTAATAGGCATAAAGAGTTATGATCAGAACAAAATAAAAACTATGAAAACTTCTGCCAAGATTAATAACAATATCTGTATACACAGACTCCAAAAATTAAAATGTACAGAACATTCAATTTCTCAGAATCCTGACTGAAATAGTTATTGTCATTTAGCTTGAACAGCAGAGAAAATGTTGAGGTTTTTTTTCTTCATTTTACAGGGAAAAAAGTATTCCTCCACAATCTGCTGTTTGGAAATAAAATAATTAATGTGGTACATAATCAAGTGAGATATTTGAATAGTCTTGGATTCTTTCCTTTAACCTTAGCCCATTTCCTAGAGTCTGCATCTCTTTCCTCTCTCAAAGAAAGATTCTGTTAGTTTAGGTCAAGCTCAGTCACAAGATTCATGCTCATAATACATCCTCCACAAACTTTCTTTCTGCTTTTGACCTTTTTCTTTTTTTTCTCCCTCTTTTACAGGCGTACTCCCAGATTTGTGTATTAATGTGTTGGGGTGGGAAGCAGTATTTCCAACCCCAAGGAACAGATGTTAATGTTGTCAATGCCAAAGTACCATAATATTCCTAGAAGGGATTGTTTTGATTACACGACAAAAGATAAGAATCTACCCAAAAGCACAGCTTAGATAAATGGAACCACGACTACAACTGGCCATCTGCAAATAACAAAATTAACCTAGTATGAGATGTAAGACAAAGATCCACTAGCTGAACTCAGTTACCCAATTGCTGCTAACTTCACACTTTGTAACAGATTTGGGTTGGGAGAACAGAGTGATAATAACCTCCATGACAACTGCTAGTTGGCCTTACATATGGATGATAATAAGGACATTGGCCTGAAGCCACGTGACGAGTGAGGCCACATGGCTCCCTGGCTTGGTTTATCATGGCTCACACCAACAGTATGATTTATAAATCCACAGACAGTTAAGACAATAACTCCTCATGAGTGAACACATCCATGGGCATCCAGCATCCCACAAAAGACTGAGCCTGAACCACACACACGAGTGTCCAGCTGACAACTAGGGCTCAGACAGGATGTGCAGCTGGAGTGTGTGTCCTGTACCCCTGCAGGCTGGTTTGAATTGGGCTGAAGAAAATGCAGTTTTAACTGGTGTGTGTCTGTGTCTGTGTGTGTCAACGTGTGTCTGTTGTAGGACAGGCTTATTAAAAGACAAAATGCTATCCATGTGCTCTCATCTCTCCCACATCCTAAATACATTTTAGATTATTCATCACTGAGTGCTGTGTTTCCATTCCTGCATCCATCCCACCCCAGCCCTGTTCCCCCACAAAATCGTGCTGCCTGCACTGCTGCTTATCACCTACATGAGACGCTTACCTAACAGCTTCAGCATCTAGTATTCAGGACCATCTACCATAAATATTAAAGGCTGAAATTACTGAAATTGAACTTAAAGAAATAGAAAATCCATTAGGTCTGAAACTTGTTTTAAGGCTCTTTTTTTTTTTTTATTCTATTAAATACAATGTTAATGGAGATTTGCTTTGCCAAGAATCCTTTCAAAAGAGGCTGTATAATTGCTATTTAGATGTGCAAAGTACTCACAGGTAATTCAGCTGTTTTTAAAAAAATCAAGAACACAAGACAACTTTATTCATACTCAATAATGCATTGCAAAATGCACAGTCCTCATTCACTCTACAGGTCATCAACATTACTTAGATATTTCTCATATTTCTCAGACTGTGAACATCTATCAATATTAAAATGATAAAAAATATATTAAATACCTAAAATGCTTTACATAAATAGCAGCTTGGAGGATTTTTTCAAAGCCTAACATTCACAGGCACAGAAAAGAAGCCTTAATTAAACTGATTAGGCAGGCTGCTGTTGTCAGCTAACAGAAAAAAAAAAAACCAAAAAAACAAAAAACAACAACAACAAAAAAAAAACAAAACCAAAAAAAACAAAAAAAAACCAAAAAAAAACCAAAAACAAAAACAAAAAAAACAAAACCAAAACCACCAAGGAAATCTCTTGAAGTATACACGCTAGTAGAGTAAAGAGAATAACTTTTTCCACTTTTTTAAAACCTAGAACAAGAATGGGAAATATTTCACTTATTTTTTTTAAATCTCTTGAAGTATTGAACCTAGTTGAAAAAAATATTTTCTGACAAAGACAATTCTTAGGGAAAGGCTGAGAGAATTACATAAAATGCTAAGAAATTAGCTTAAAAGCTTAGAACTTTCTTCCTGTTTAGTTACTTTAGTACTTGCTTTCTGGTAATTAACATCTAACTTCCTGAAATACATTTCCCTAATATCTGTAGCTCTTAAGACACCAGCTTTTACCATGCGGTGTTTAGAATAATATACTTTCCCTCAATAATGGACTTGATCATGAAGCATTACATACATATTGCCCTTAGATTTAAATAAATCAATACACGACAACTCTTTATTTTAAATTAATATACAATGAAGTAAAATGTTAGGCTTGACAGCTTCTGCTAAAACACTGTACTCAGGACCAACACAAAAGGAGGTATACCAAAGCTGAGCTAAGAACGTATGCGCATGTTCAGTATCACATGGTGTTCCATTGCCTGAATCCGCCTCAGTGGGGTCCAACCATTACCCATTGCCGTAAAAAGAATTTATAAAAAGCCATAGACACATAGATTTCTAGTGTTGGGTGCTAAATATAATGGAATAAAATATTTCAATTGGAAAGGAACTACAATGATCATCTAGTTCAGCTGTGAATCCCATCTATTACTGTGTTCACTTCAAATTACTTGGCTTCAACTGTGTCTAATGCCTTTTATTTACTGAAAAATTCCTTCAAAATTCTTGTGGTAATCAATTAATTTATAATCACTGCATTCTCTATAATTAGAAAGAAGACAGATAGATATCTATGGGTTTTTAATCTAGATCAATTTTGTAGTACACTAATAGAGATTCAACAAACTTTATTCAGAGTATTTTACACTAAAAAAATTAAAGCAATCCCCTTATCTCTGAAATGCCTACACTGAAGCTAACATATCCAACTATTAAGGCTAAAAATTCAAACACTCAGTAGGCAGTTAGAAAATGTAGTTTTAAATTTATAATCTGATACAGGAAACTCCAGTTTCCAGGAAGTTTTCTTCTGATGTAGCTTAAAAGAAGTGTCAAAAAGTGTTTAGTTTTGGGGAATGAGGCCTATATTACAAAAGGAAATAATATTTTACAGTAAATTTATAGTTTAAATAGTTTAGCAGATATAATTAAATACATAATAAGATGCAACTAAATTTAAATTTAAATGCAGACATTTATTGCTTTCAACCTTTAAAACACTAGAAAGTTCTGAGCTTCTACATGGAGTTTTCTAACATTCGTTTTGAAGAGACTCTCCTAAAAAGTACACGTAGTGGACAGATTCTACAGTCTTTTGTTTCGCATAATAATCCAGTGTGAAAACTGACAGCCTTTCTGAAAAAAAAAGTATATATCTGAACAGACCATGGCTCTTCCTTAATGCAGGGCTTTAGAAATCAAAGCACTGAACTCTAGTTCTTCTCTGATTCCTGACTCTGATAGCGGAGGACAGACAGCATCTGCCAGACTCATTTTCTGAGAAGTCCACATGGTGCTCAAAAGGAGATTGTTATTTTCCCTAGCTTACTGGGTCGGAGTCCAGAAGGAAGTGTTAAACAAGAGGATGCCTGGAGAAAGGTACTGTTCAGTAGGTCCAGCTGTGAGCCATTAATTGCTCTGAGAGGCAGTAACTAACCACTCTCTTTTCTGAGTAAAGATAAGAGAAATGGCCTTATTATAAACTTCAGCTGAGAGATTCTCTCTTCCCCCTGTCAGATGCTACCGCACAGTTCTGGTTCACTACAGGCATTACTTCAACTTTGCACCAGTGTGACAATATTGAAAAGAATGGAAACACACTTGCATACAATTGCAGTACTGCACTTCTTATGAGCCCTGCAGGAGTTCGATCCATTGAATTCAGCGACAGCAGGGCCCAAAAATACCTATCTTAAAATGAAATGCTTATTTTATTTATTGCAGTGGATCTGATATCTTACCACCCATGGTTTGTCAGGTACCCAAATCTCCCACAAGTACTTCGGCATATCTCCAAAATTCAGTGCCTAAAAAGCAACAATATTTAAATAAAAAAGATGTGTCATTCTTACTACAGATCTTCAGATCACCCACCTCCCCAAATGGCCCAATACTGGTACTGTAGAAAGCAAAATGTGGGTAAGTTTCTACTGAAGACAGATAAATAACTTTTTATGAGGATTCACAAACTTCAGTGGCCATAACCTAGTGTTACCAAACATATGGGTGATAACATTTAAAATGCTACATCAAACATCAGTGTGGTTTCTGAAAGCTGATTGTTGAACATTTTGTTGTAGGGAGGCAACAGATTTTCAGACGGGTTTTTATTGTTCTGTTTAGTGAACTACCAAGTTGTCTCATAATAAGAAACTTTTCTCCTTTTTTAGTTTAATGCACTATTAAGCTTTTTATTAAGATATTATTAATCAGTCTTGAAACTCAAAAAAGCAAAACCAGCAGATCTTTGAAACTGCAGTTAAAGCTGTGTTTAATGCGGGAGCATTAATGGATGTTCATGCTCTGTTACTAACTGCTGAATATAAATAGCACTATGTACTACTTCAGGTTCTCTCCTGAGTATAATACTCACACACCCCAAAATATCATGTCTCCAAGGACTAGAGTCATAAAGACTGTGTACATATGACTGTAAGATGACAGTGGAGGGAAAGTTCAGTGGGTTACTAAGTTTGCAGAACCTCCAAATCTGCTTATTCTGAGAGGAACTGATCTGGTTATTTGAGCCAACAACAGAAAACTACCATGACAGTTCTGAATTAGCTAAGCCAAAACAACACATGCATTTGGAAGGACACTCAGAAAGTCAGGTATCAACACAGCACCAGGCCTTTGCACTATTCTATTTGAGAAAAGAAAGCTTCCCAGAGAGAGAACATTACATTAAGAGTAATGTTTTCGGAAAGTCAGACAATTTCAAATCCATTCTCTGTAGAGTAATATGCCCAAATTGCAAACAAGCACTCTGTGCCCCATATTCAGAAAGAACATTAGTATTCTGTACAAAATGGTTTATCCACTCCTTTACCACTGTATAGTGAGCAAAATCCTCAGAACACTTTACATCAAATAGTATTTTTACTTGCAGTGGAAAACACATGTCTCTTCCAAAGTACTCCCAACAGGTACCTTGGGTATCTCACAAAAGTTCTGTGTTCTTGGAGAATTGTATCACAGTTCTGAAAGCTTTCTCAAGAAATCCCCTTGAAAACAGAAAGTAATCTTAAGTATTTTATCTACCAGAAGTATTCTCCTCTGATATTTGAAGTCATATTTCCAACTAAATTCAGGAAGTCCCTTCTTTGTCATCTAAAATTTTAATCGGGAAAAAAACCCCACAAAACAACCCAACCCACAAAACCCCAAATTAAAACGGTTTACACAACCAGAAATGTTATTTCGTCTTACACAAGCAGAAATGTTACTCGGTCTTAGACTCCGCATGAAAAGGCATTTACGTAATCCACGGAGATTAACAGGGATAGTTTAACAATAAGGTAAAGCCATTGGGAATGGGAACGCCTCATTCTAAAATCTGCCTGTATCTTCTGTGATATTTTACATATGATTGTTTTCCTCATTTACATGAGTACAAATGAAGAGCAATTCACCCAAAGGCAATGGAATTAAACTGGTTAAAAGGCAAAGAAGGAGTCCCTGTGGACCAAGCTCTCTTTTAGAATGTATATTGCACAATTTTATCCACTTTGATAAAGTGATGAGTTTTTGAAAGCATACTCCATATTACCTAATACCTCCCTACTTGTTAGAAAGTCACCTTTACAGAAATGTCACCTTTGCAGAAATAATAAGTAGTTTCCTGAAAATAATTGGAAAGGAATTACAAGACAAATTTCTATCACAAATTATGAATGTTTATCCTATCCCCTTAGGTAGTTGAAAGCTTAGGGGGACCATCAAAATAAAACAGGAATGAGCAGGAATAAAATCTCATTCGCGTGACAATTTGCAGATTGAAAAGACTAATTCATGGCATCATAAAATACAATGCCTTTTTTCTACATAAAGCAGACTACTGATACATCAGAAGTGAAATGTGTCTCTCTCACTTTCCAATGCTTTTGGAAATGGTTAAGATCATTACGTATTGCAGGGACAGGAAAGAGAACCAGGGAAGCAACAGATTCACAGCAGCTTTTCTGAATCCCCATAGTTTTTCAAAGCTTTCCTGTGTGCACCAGCACCTGGTAGAAAGCTGTACAGAAAGCAATCCCTGATCTCAAGTCTTTCAGTGGCAATTCCAACCACAATTAAACTTGGACCATACTCTTCAAATAAATAACTTACAGCTTGAGGCTGAAGAAAAAAAAGGTTTTGATACAAAGGAGAGGAAAAAAGTAGTTGTAAAAAACGAGTAAAATAAATCTTATTTTTAAGTATTACGAAGAATGAAGTTCTAACAGGAGATGAGTCCCTTGTCCCTGAAGTCAGTGTAGAAAATACTCCCATCAACTGACAACCTAAACTCATGATTCCTGCAATGGCTCATGACTGCCATACATTTAAAATATAGGGTTGGATTCACAAGGTCTTAAGAATATATGGCTTCCCTAAAAGGTGTTCAAAAGTCAACATAATTGAAGGTATTATAAAACATGCAAGATTTGTTTCCGTAAAACTTAGTACAGTTTTATCTTTTTCTTTCTAACTGTTTCTCTATTTCATGAGCTGACATCAGCAAAATCTTTCAAACAAAACGCACACTAGATTTTATTTCATTTATCATCCCACATTTACAAACAAAAATGTTATGGGAATACCTTGAGCTAAACAGTTTGGATGGAAGAGGGAAATGACAAAGTCAGCATCAAAGATGAGATTGCAATCCAACAGCAAGGAAGATAACAGAAAAAACTTGCCAATTGCTTTTTCCCAATAAAATGAACAGATAGAAGCACAGACCTCTAAGAGTAATGAAAACAACCTACTGTGTCATCATTTTATGCAAGAAAGGGAGAGAGAAGATTAGCCTAAAATTCCTACAATAATATGGATTTTTTCAGCTGACAAAAGCAGTACTATATAAAATCTTTTCTGTGCTTTATTTCTAATTACCTTCTATCCTTTAATGAACAAGAAAGCACTTGATCTTGAAAGTCCTTGTGCAGTCAAAACTCCCACTAAAATTAATGGGACTTTTTTCCAGCCTAAGAGCTCTGAGATCAGTCCTCATACTTAGCTCTTTCTAAGCTACTTCCATTAATCAAACTTCTTAGGCTTTTCCCTCTCCTTTTCCACTAGGATCGTATATTAAAATATGCAGACACTACAAATCTTAACCTTGCCTCAGGAAGAAAGCCTGCTGCACTTTGTTATCCTCAAAAATTTATCTCAATTTCACAAGTAAAACCCTGATTCTGAAGAACCTTGATTACCCGGACACTTAATTTTGGCCTCTTTCAACATTTCTGACAGATGTTGTGACAGTGTCAGTGGAAGTTAAGCTGTCTAAATTACACAATTGCCTGTGGAAGTCAAGCCGTCAGAATTACACAACTGAAATGCACATACGCAAACTTTCTAATCACAAAAACCTCACTGAAACTAACAGAAAAAAACCAGAAGGGACTCTGAACAATCCTGTGTCTCACTCCCAGCAAAAAAGGAGTTAAGGGATTAAGGTTCAATGCCAGTTTCTCCTACTGAGGCTCACGCAACCTGCAAGATATGTCTGACATGCCTAAGAGGAATAAAATCAAATCATTACTTGTATGCCTCAATAAACCACTTTGTTTTGCAGACTTCGTTTTGCAACAAAAACTAGCAAAAGAATCTGTATTCAAAGGAATTCACTGTTGTTATGGCTTTATTACAGGAACATCAATAGCCCACCCCTCAGTTTTCTCCTGGTGGAATAGAATAGGAGGCTCTTGCATAAAGATAAAAATAAGATACACTGTAACCTGTCAAATGATGTGGTACTAACACTGTCCTAAGAAAAATCATGAGACTCATTTATGGCTGATCATTAATAGGTCTCAGCAAGGATAATCTCTTTTGTTGTTTATTTTCTCTTCAACTGCACAGTAATGTGTGTATAGATGAGAAAACTGTCAAGACACCACGGCTTTAATTGTTCATTTAGAGAGCCTGCGAGTGACTGAACTGCAGCAGCATACAGTCTAGGAATGATACAATTCTGTATGGTTTCTTACACAGGATTGCATCTTCCCGTGAGGATGCTATAATATCTGTGAAGATTCTTTAACACTGCCTTCATTTATGAGAAATTCAAGCATAATGAACTTCTGATCTTTTAATTATATGGAAGAAATAAAAGATCCAGCAGATGACAGAAAGAAGGAGAAATAAGGATGATGGACTGATTTGCACTTTGACTCATCAATACACACACATAAAATACCTCCACAGTAAACACTTAGTTGAAGAAGCAGCACCAGATTAAGTCACTGGGTTCTCTTCTTTGCCGGCTGGCCAGGTTTAAATTTACTCTTTTGCCTACAGACTGTCTTTATATTTAAATGCTGTAATTTACAGTACTTGAAAACACACAGAAAAATATTAAATAAATAATACCTACTGGTGATGGTTGCTCATCATGGAAGAGGAAAAAACAACAGAAAGAAAAAGCAGCAACTATATAATTTACAAAGATAATAAATTTTGCATATTTTCAAAAATGAAACCAACAAAAAACCTACACAGGAACAGCCACTTCCTAAAGGATGAAGTAAAACATTAAAAGGGAAATTGTTGGTTTTTTGTTTTTTTTTAAAGAATGAAGGATAATTAAAGTAAGAATATGTCAGTGTTAGAACTAAAAGGTTCACAAGATGTGCAATTATTTTCCTGTGTGAGCAATTAAGTATGTTTTTAGAAAGACAAATGAACATTTTGTCGGATAAAGAACTGAAGTACATTTTTCACTGCCTTTTTCCTTTTTTTTTTTTAATCCTAGTCTAGAAACTACGTATACTGGTGTTAGCAATGAATACAGAATACAGAAAATCTAACACAAATGTTTTGGAGATGACAGAGAAATTCTACCTCATTAGAAGAAAGAAAAAAGAGGCTTCATAATTCAGTTTTGATTCTCAAAGCACGTGCATTCCTCCGAACATATTTGTATTTGCAATACTTTACACTATCAAAAATTTCACTGATGAGAATTGCATCTCTTAACCACCATTGCCTCACAGACCTGTATCCCCTGCCCTTATCCCAGGTTCCTTTGTTAAATAAGTCTCTGATACTTGACTAGTAATGGTTAAAATCAGATGTAAGGAGGAATTAACACTGCAAAGACAGTGCAAACATAAGAGCAAGTTCACCTTTCATATTTTGCAGTAAATCCATTGCTCTCTTCTACTTATTGTCTATGTAATGTCTAATTAATGCTGATCTCCTGATGTGAGACCATTTGACAGATGTAAAACTTTATCGCATGTAAGGTACTGCATATATAATTCCAGCAGAAGTCTTCTCTTACTTTGAACACAGACATCTAGATGCAATCCACGCATAAGGACAACATAATCCAATTATTAACTAAATACCTCTTGGTATTTCTAGTGCAGTGCAAATCTTTATGGCTGAAATGGACCTGGACTGACTGTTAATGATGAGAGTTTATAACTGGTTTCAGCCATAAAAGATTATATTATCATCCTGCAAATATCAAATTATTGTGGTTGTTTGCTTCTTCAGTGTTGCCTAAATTATCATCTGTGAAGTGTCCCACCCTCATTTCAAGGGCAAAGGAAAGATAGGGTAAGTAAGACAAAGAATAATGTGTGGTTCCTGAGAAGCAGATGACCATTATTTAGGCTTATGTGGATTACCCCTACATGAAATAAATTAGTGGTTTAAAATTAGCTCAACATAGATGTGATTTATCAATGAAAAAACACAAGTAAACTACTTACTGGTAACCCTAAGGTCAAAAAGATCAAAGATCCAAACCTCTACCTGACTAACAGTGATAGGCTCTTTGCATTGCTGTTCATTGCACTGAATCTGTTCTGTGGATACATTTTGGAAAAAGTGGATGATAAGGGCCTATGTATCACCTCTCATGACTGTGAAACTTTCTTCAGGTGATACTGCAGAAAAGTCAGTTGTATGAACACATCCCCAGCAACATTCAGGGGACAGATTGGATCAGGAGCTGCAGCATTAAGTTAGCAAACAATATGTAATGGGAAGAAAGAAAAAAGAGCACACTTTTTGTACTCTCCAGCGATTTCAAAATTCTAAGTGACAATATGCGAAAAACAAAACCAGAAAAATCAACCAAACAAACCAACAACAACAACAACAACAAAAGTCGAATAGAATCTTTCTCTAAAAGCAGAAGTCCCCCTTCCTTATTTTCTCTCAGACGCAGCACATTATGATGCAAAGGACAATCCTTTATATCTCAGAAGAGGACTCTAGTATGGTGGAAAGACTCTTAGTCAAGAAAAGATACATTTTACTAAAATTCCAAAAGTGAATGTGATTCAATTTTGAAATTGGTACTATAGTTCAATATACTCTTTTTTTTTTTCCCGCAATTTAATGCTTTGACTCCAATCCTATGAAGTCTGTAAGCTCAAATCCATGCTGAGAATAAACACGTACATTGAGACTTCCTGGTAAAGATTTGCACAGGTAGCACATCAATTCTCTGTTATGAAGAAGGGAGCAGCAGCCCTCTCATTGAGGAAGAGGGATACAGGTAATTACTGCTGCCATTCAAAAGAAGTGTACTGATATTAGTCAGAAGGAAATCAGAAGGAGATTAACATGATCAGTTTATTTTTCTCACTATAAAGAATAGTGATACAGTAATCCTAATGAAGACCACCGGGATATCAAAGAAACAAAGCAATGCTTGAAAGAAACTTCAGAAGCTACCCTGATTATAGTGCCTAGGATATGATTGACTGCGCCCACTGTTAGTAGCTTTCCCACTCACAAACTGAAAAAAATAGTTTGCCAAGAATTACATAAACCTACATTTTTACAGACATTCCTATTCAGTTATTCATATAACTTGTTTCTAATAAGTCTAATCTTAATTTTCTCTTCTATCTGAATGCCACAGATTTTATCTGAGTTCTTACGTTGATGTTAATAATGGATGGAGAGGAAGGGGTTGTGTTGCAGTTTAACACATTACATATATAATAATACAATTAACAGATCTGCTCAAGTAATGAGTTAAAGGCTGATTCATACCCTAAGTTGTCTTATCTGTCATCCATTACCTCCATATAGAGAAAAAAAAAAGAAATTACACCTTCCCTTTTGTGATTCTTCATAAGCATGACTTACCATTTTAAACAAAACATATAATCTTCAAGGTCTTTACAACTTTTCTAATTCTACAAAAGCCAGACCTGAAGTGAAAACAGAATTCAATAAAATAATGCTGTCTTTGCAGCAATTTGCATATCAAAAATATTTCACTCACATTAAACAAGAAGATGAAAAACATTTTTCAAGAAGATAATGCCAAACTGAACTCAAAGGTCTAAAATCTTGGCTCGTTATACCATCCCACACTAATCCTTTCATTGCCAGCAGTTGATTTATATCAGTGAGTATTACAATATAATGTAATTAGTAATGGTAATATTACCACAAATAGTATAAACAGCTCTGCTCTACTGCCTTTAAATTATTTTTGTAAGCATGTTAATAACATACCATCAAGCATCAATACAAATCCTTGACAGCTTCTTGAAAAAAGATTATGCATGTCTAAGCAATTTTCTGATACACAGGTTTTCTTTAGAAAATATGTTGTCACTATTCCATTAGCTCAAAAGGGAGGGTATGCATAAAAGAATCACTGCTAAAGAAGTCTGACTGCTAGCCAGGAAAGCATATGTTCAATAGTCTGTATTTACTACTGGCTGGGTTAGGGTTGTAGGTAGCACAACACCAAATGAATTTCATCTTTAAAAGATGTCTAGCAGTGCAGTGAATGAACCCTTTGAATGGCACAAACCCTCATTTTGACAGTATTTCAACAAGAACTGTTGGAAAGAAAACAGAGTAGATTAACAGATATGTAGAGCAGACACCTTAGGTCTGATCCAGAGTCTCTGAAGTCCACCAGAATTTGGAT
This sequence comes from Melanocharis versteri, assembly GCA_013397845.1. Lineage (NCBI taxonomy): Eukaryota > Metazoa > Chordata > Aves > Passeriformes > Melanocharitidae > Melanocharis > Melanocharis versteri. The sequence goes on from VZTG01007648.1 coordinate 270,540, forward strand.
GGTGTCCAAAACTAGACACCTTCCTGAAACAATTAAAAAAAAATTCTCACACACCATCCAAAAAAAACAAAAACAAACAAAAAAAAAAAAAAACAACCACTACCAAACCTAAACCCAAAATGAAATTTATGTATTTTTTGCTGAATATCCTACCGTAATTTAAGGGCACCCAACTCCCCACAGTCAAAGGCGACACCACTGGCAAAGGTAAAAACACAGTCTGTAACTCAGCATTCCAGTCTCTATTATAATGATTTGCCCTCTGGAACTTCCACTACTTTTGCTACAGATGGAACCCAGCATAAGCATCTATCATTTTGCTGTCAAAAAGTTCAGCAAGGATCTTATCTTCACTGTTCAAAGATATTTTCCATATTGTCAGATGGTTGGCTGATTTGATTCTCTTTCTGTTTTGTATGGAACTATGTGCTTAATAAGATATTCAGAATGCCAACAGGTATCCTTAACACTATGATAAGATACATATGAGCCTAGAGAAAAGCCAGTTCTGTCAGGTTAAATTATACAGAGATGGAAAACAGATTTTTCTCTAATCTCTTTTTTCTCTCTTTTTTTTTTTTCCTAAACAGTACTTTAACTCATTAATGGAAGTATTTTAACTCAGTGTTCTTCAGAAGTTACTATGTCTATAGTTAATATCTTTCATGGAATATTTCAGTCTGAAGTTTTATAGTTTGGTTACTGCAAGCAAAAGTCCACTGGAAGTATGGATATGATTTTAGTTGTCTGGTTGGTTGGTTGTTTTTTTGAGGGGAATGTTGTTGTGGTTTCTGGGATTTTCCCTGAAAGCATACACAATCATAACTATGGCTATTGATGGAAATTTACATTCACAGATATACCCACAGTTTATCTGAAGGAAAGTTATGTTACATGATTGTATTAAATATCTTCTATGACGTTTCCACTTATCAATAACTTCACAATCATTTTACTGAAACCATAATCTTGAGGAACAAAACCCACCTCTTCTGACTTTCAAATTTGTCTTGCTTGGGAAACCAAGAAAATGGAAAAGATGCCTAAGTCAGCCTAAACAGAATCCTGCCTTTGACCCTCAAATAAAGAGAACTTACCATTACACGGATGGATCAGTTTCCTGTTTCACTTCTAGGGCTGAGTCGAAATTTTAAAGCTGCTTCTCCTGTTTTGATTTCACTTAACATTTTTACATTTGAAGTGGCCGATGTTTAACAATTAGCAATATTATGCTAAAATAAGCAACAATTTTTATTCTTTAATTAAGGGTCATAATGAAGTCATCCCTCCTGTTGTGAGATACTACTTAGAGGAGAAGAAAGAGTCTTTCAAGATCCTCACCATCTAAGGATTGCTTAGGATGTGAAGATTAGAGATCTATTACATCATTCATTTCTATGACAGCTAGCACGAAAATACAGAGAAACAACGTATAAATTTTCCTTTCCCTGGCTTTGCCTAGAACACTCATATAGAACCAGGACTGACCAGGAAGATACAGTTCAGTAACTCAATTTCAGTTTAAGCAGCCAAGATGAGCCTCTTCATTACTCCTAGGCTATTGACAAAAATAATTCTCTTCATTAGTATATTATATTAACTTTAAAAACCACAAGTTGTTCAAGTTTTATATTGCATTGACATTCAGTGTCCTATTGCAAATCTAATATTCCCCAATGTGATACAGAATCCTTTCACAACCAGCTGATAACATAGCAACATATTCGAATTTTTTAGTTCTGAAATCCAACTTTTTAATTATTTTCATAGAATCCAATATTATCAAGAAAATATTATCATATCAATGATTCTAGAATCTGTTTTACTATGATAATTACTTCTGTCCGATTTTGCAAAAGTAGACAGTGGGTAGTGCTATGATACAATTCCAATATTTAATAATACAGAATCTTTTAAATTATGAATTTAGGAAAATAGAATAATTTTAAAAGCCTTCAACTTAAAATACAAATAGGCAGTTTAGTGCCAAAAGAAAATAAATTTATGAAGCCTAAAAGAAACTGTGAGAACCATGCAAGAAGTTAAATACAGGTAAGGGAAATGTATAAATTAACATTTTTATGTCAAAAATTTTGTCTGGTATGTTTTACTAAAAAGCATTTACTGCAGGAGTATTCTACAAAGTTCTTCAATTTATTATATGGATCCATCAACTAATTGTTTTTACTTGCCAAACAAATTCTAACCACCAAATGTAACAAAAACCTTTTTTTTTTTTTTCTTTCCCTACACGGCTTTTATTTGAATGGGTCATCACAGCAGTTTATCCTATGTTCCCTCTCTTTTATATACATATTACTTATTTATTTGTATCTGGATAATCAGGAGGAGAAAATTAAATTCCTGGCCTACGTTTGATTGAGTATTGGAGAAAAGCCTCAATATCTGAAAACAAAAGACTTGAAAATTGGAACTGAAGTTCAACATTTAGTTGCCTGAGACTTTAAATCCCTCTGTGAAGATGGGGTACTAAAGAGGGAGACCCTCTCAATTCCAAAATTTTCTAGTGAGGTTTTCAAGCCAGCACAGCAACACTGTTTAATTTTCTGTGCGCATACACTATACAGGATTGGTCATTCTTCCAGAGAGAAAAAAAATAAAAAAAGAATAGGCAGTCCTTTATTTCAGAAAACAGACTCCAAACCAAGACTTACAACTAACAATTCATGCTGATTCTAGAAAAACCAAGAGATAAGCAAGCATCCCTCAAGCTTTCTCCCAGCTTCTGATGATTTGAAAATCAGCCTGACAGCTATTTAGAAATCCACAACTGTTCTCAGTATTTCATATTTATGCAGGGTAATGCCTTAAACAACAGATAAAAGCGATCATATGAGTAAAAAGAAATTAGTTGAAGCTGAACTGTCCTACAGAGGCAACTGTGAGGCTTTAGGAGTGTTTTTAATTTGTTGTTTTCTAATTCTCTCTTTAATAAAGACTAGTACCTAGTGACTCAAACCACACATATTTTGGACTCTTTAGTATTATTACTCTTTAAGCATCCAATAACAGAAAAAAAAACCAAAAAACAAAAAAACAAACATAACAAAATGAGTTTAAGAAGTCCAGTTGATACAAACAGTAGCGACATATTTATTTAGTACTCTGTCCATAGAGTGATATTCTCACTACTACAGAGTTCAACAGAAGATGCTACAGAATGTCTTTAGCTGAAAACACTACATTTCCCACTGTGTCTCCCATGACAACCAGGCTTCTCTGAAAACAAACTGTACCACCCGAAGGCATCAAGAGTAGTAGAAAGAATTTGCATTCTCCCTTCTGTTGACTTCACCAGAAAAAAATTGAGCTACAGCACACTGAGAGCTAAAGCAAAGTCTCAGCTTTCCCTTGCAAAATCCTACATACAAATGAATCGAGAATTGCATCAGCATACAAATATATATATATAAAGAAAAACAAACCTGACTATCTAATTCACTTGTTCTGATAGAAATCTTGAGATATCAATAAAACTGAAAATGCAAGTAACAGAGGCTGTTTGGATCCAAAGGCATACACCAACAGAATTAAGCAGTTTCAATTTGCTAAACTCCAGAATTTAGTAAACGTTCGCAAATCCCAATCAAAACTTTTTATAGTATTTCTTTTATTTCTGTAAATTTTCATCGAGGTTTACACAATCTCACACTTTGCTGCCACCAGAAAGACAGCCCTCACTTTCGTCTCTTTTGCTGGGCACATCCGATGTCAGTACTTAAATCACGTAGCTCACCAGTTATGTCGGTTCCTTGAACTGACTAAAAACTAGACCTGCCTCCCCAAATTATTATTTTTCTCAGAAGAACTGAACAATCATTAGTGCTGACACAAGAGAGGTGGCAAGAACAGACAGCTGGAGGCAGGGAAAAGAGCACGACTTGCCTTTTTGGCAGTAGCGTGGTCAAAACTGGTGCTGATAGATCAAAGAGAAAGCTAGAATTTTATATGACAGGAGCTGTATCTCATTCCATATTCTTCTCGTGAACTGGAAAAGCATGAGATGAACATGAATTCCCATTAGAACTAGCTTTATTATACAGTCAGCTAACACCAGTACTTTTTCACTATCTGGAACAATGATCTGATGATTTACGGTATTGGAAGCTAGGCTATCATTCCACAAGGGGCACACTGAGTAGGATCTTGTCTTATTAAAACTTAGGAAAACAAGTTCTTTAAAAGACCAAATAGCCACAGAACCAGAGGATTTGGTCAGAAGCATCTGCCAAAGTAGTCACCATACTGTTCTCTTGGGAGTCATTAAAGAAAAGGGTCATCAGACATCTGCCACAATAGAACCCATAAAAGGTACCTATACTGCATTTAAAGAAGGAAAGAAAGCCAAAACAAAGTGCCCATAGTAAACTACAATTGCTTGCTCTTCAGGTCTACCAGATGACTTCTAATTTCACATTAATAGGAAAGAAATTACAAAAAATACAGTGAAAATATGTCTCTGTGAAGAAATAAATTTAATTACTACTAATACTGATTAAAAACATTAAAAAAAAGAAAACAAAAACAAAAGAAAACAAAATAGCAAAGAGCCTTCAGGAGTAAAAGGTAATGATTTTTAATATCAGTGGTCCACCTCTGACAATTATTGGAAGTGCACATCTGGAAAATGTACTTAACTGAAACAGTGCAGATTTAAACTGTTGGCCTTGAATATTTACTGAATAATATAAAGTAACTGTTTCTTCAAATAAGTGTCTGGACTTGGAGACATTATAGGGTCTTTCTTTCCAGAAAGATCAATTTGCAACCAAACAATCTCAGAACTGAACTTTCCGAGTAAATAAATTTCTATCAATCTTATAAAATTTCAGATTGCACCTGAAAACAGCAGTCAAAACTTCTTGGACTTTTTTTTTTTTTTAAATTAAAATTCAGATTGTACAATACTAGAGATTATTTAGGGGAAGGTACAAAAACTAATTCTTTTCCAGATGTATTTCAATTTCATTGTTAGTCATTCTCACTAATTCGTGTCATCCTTATTTTCTACATATAGTTATTAAAATGATATCTTCAGAAATGCCATGACGAACTTTGAATATACCCCAGAAATATTAATGTGTACTCAATAATAAATGTATTTGGAAAATAAACTATTTAAAGAACGCTTTCACATTTCAGACATCTGCAGAGATCTTCTTCCCTCTTAACTAAAATAAGCATTTGACTTTTCCAAAAGCATCTGTCCAAATAACTTATCAAAGGTAGGTCCTCAGAACAGGGTTTAGAAGAGGGGAGCCAGAATATCAGCAGCAGCCTGTGAAGTTAAATTCATTACCTACAAAACCCATACATCAGCAGTTATGCCTAAACATTGTGTCTCTCTTCTACAAGTAACTTTCCAACCACTGGAAAAGGCAATATTTTCAATCTCTGATAAAGGTAGTATATAAATAGAGTACCTATTTTGTTTTAAAATCCAACATACTGCTTATCTCAAGACATTTCACAATGGCAAGGCCCTAAAGCATTCACTTCTTACTCAGCTTTGTTTTACTCTGTGAGATCTGAGCTAAACTAAATGCCACCATTTGATGAGCTGGACCAATCTGATCTGAGAGCTTCTGCTGTACAAATGCCCAATTCCCTTGCTCTGATCCCTTCCCTAACTGAAACAGATCCAGTAATCTCTGTTGTACACTGAAGCTAGCCTCAAAGGAGAAAGCCTTTTCTATGGCAGTTCTAGGGAGGCTAACACCATTGATAGACATTGCTAAGCCCTCAGATATTCAATCTCTTCCAAGTCAGTGACTTGTAAAAGAGTTTCTTGTAGCATAGGGTTCACTGTTTGATATTTTGCACTTGAATATGTGCCAATTCACCTTTCAGCCCCATTGGTTGCTGAGGTAAAAAAAACATTTGTATAGAATTTGTCCATTTTTCTGAAATGGGAAAGTTATTTCTCAGAGTCTAACAACCCTGACACGTTGATAGGGGTGGAGGGGTTAGCATTCCTTTCAATTAAAATGCTGTGGCTTTCAAACTGAGTGAGAAATTTGATAATGTAGACAGCACATGTAAAGCCTTTAGCTTGCAAATGACTGAGAATGTGCAATCCATCATCTAAAACAAAACCCATAAGAATTGTCCTAGCATGAATGATATCTTTCCCAGAACTATTACTATTGGCATCCTGCACCATTTCACACTGCTACACTGAGAAAATATGAAGTATTCCTGAACTGTTCAGAGAATACAAATGCATTTGGTCTTTGATTAATTGCATTCAAACCACAAATGTGAAGCCTTCACACAGAGAAATGGGTAAATAGGACACTTTTTTCCTCTTTCATTTTTGTCTTGTTATAAAATTGCTACTGTTTTCACTTTCAGGAAAGGTGCCAGCAATGCTGAAACACACTGAAAATGTCCAAGTGTTGGCCAGTAGGAAAGTTTTGCCATGACAGTCATGGGTTCCTATAAGGGATATAAGGGGTGGGAATCGTGGTCAAGAAATGATGAAACTGTGAGAGTTTCAAGGTGATTTTTTATTTACAGTATTATGCACCACATTTGTTCTACTAGTTTTATGTTTTAACCTTTCCCATGCCCCCAGTATAGAAATTCTCTTCCTGTCCCAGTGAAAAACTATTTTTTCAGGTTTTTTTCTTTTCATACTATGTTCTGTCTCTTCAGACATCTTGGAAATCTGCTTATTGGGCCTATGCCAGGCAAGTGTAATCAATTGATTCTATTTTGCTTACAGTGAGAACACTAGCCCAGAGTGAGTGACGTCTACTCCAAAATCAGCACCTTGAGTTTGATCTGTGCACACTGGATTATTGAACTCTAACGACTGATAAAAGGTATTTAAGAAGATATTAATGTCTATGACCATTTAATTAAATTTCTAAGGATGGCATTTATCTGGTTTCTGGCCATACCTATACCGTGGGCCATTTGCAATTGCAGAAGCCCTGCAGTCTATCTCGTCAGTTAAAGAGAAGCAAACACTTAGAATAGATAAGATGATAAAAGCCCTGATGGTAAAATTCCTTTTTTTTCTCCTTTAAACTACAAGTGCAGGTGCCTGTATTTCAACAGAAATGTGAAAAGCAGGAAAAGCAGGTTTGAGAATGTTTACAAAATTCCTCATCAAGAACTTTGCAAAGCTATTGAAAAAAGGCACCACACCAGAAACTATCAACTATGTTTGGGCAACATCATTGAAAGAGTTCGAAGTTCAGATGTGAAAATGTCTTAAATCAGATTTTTTTAAGAAATGTTCAAAATCAGAAAATTATTTTTAAATGTACCAATCTTTGCATACCTGTGAGGCAAAAGACGTATTTTGTAGCATATCTGTCCTAGCAAATTATTAATTGTAATGGAGTAGGGGAAGACTACACTGCAGACTACTTCAAACTAACCAACTCGGCCTGTCATTTGACTGACTCTGAAAATAATAAGGGAAAAAAATAGGAGAGAATAAATGCAGAGTTTTCAGGAAATACATATGATTTGAGAACAATGAATCAATATTCCAGGCCATTTGATCTATTAACAGTGTTCAGGTTACTTCAGAACCTCAAGGTCTGAACCTAGACTGAAGTTTTAATGCTACATGCAGGGTGACAACAGACAACAACCATGGTGGGGAGCAGGGAAGAAACACAAAAGAAAAGAAGAGTAACAGAAGAGAATCTACACATGAAGAAACCACATAAATTATATTATCTGTACATGCAAAGTTGTGTTGTAGGGCCAGTTTCTTGAATCCAGAACATCAGCCACAACGTCATTCAAGGTAACACTTTCAGTGTGAAAATTAATTGCTAGGATCAATTTACCTCAATATAGATATAAAAAAATAATAAAAGCCAGTTGTATAAAATTGAAACAAAGAAGAATATCCAACATAATTAACAGGCAAGAAATTATTGATTATTCACATCAAAAGAAAAACTTACAAAAGCTTATGGACAATATTCACGAGTTGGATGTATCTAAATCCATATGACCTGACAGGATTCTACTGAGAGTGCTGTAAGGCTGGCTGCTGTGACTTTAGTCCACTGTCTGTAACTTGCGTGGCAATTAGATGATATCACTGATGGATGTAAAAATGTTATCATTACATTCATCCTTTAAAAAGCAAGAAAAAAGAGACACAGAAAATAATGCTATGGCCCTCAGGTCAGGAATCTGCAACATAGCAGAGAACACAATAAGGAAGTAATCAGGAATATGCAACATGGATTTACCAATACTAGGTCATGCTCGACCAGCTGATAGGACCAACCTGATACCTCTGATGAAATGTCTGTCTGCAAAAGACTGGATGGAACCTCTCTTGGCTTTAGCAAGACTGTAGATACTAAATCCAACACTTTCTTCATATGGAAGGTGAGGAGACAGGGGCTAGGAAAAAAGGATTGCTAGGTAGGGTGAAGATTGGTTGTTTTGACATGAAACCAAAGCTGGGCACCTGCCTAAGAGCTGGTAACAAGCAGATTGTGCCAGTGGTTGATTTGTGGCTCTAAACTGTTTAGTAACCTAATTTACACACGAGATGATGACACAGACTGCACCCTCAAAATGTTTGAAGACAGAAACAATATTGGGTGAATGCTTAACCTCACAAGTTGAAGAGATTCAATCCAGAAGAAACAGAATACAATTGAGGACTGGACCAACAGAAAACTTACGAGACAATAAAGAGAAATGCAAAGTTCTAAGAAACAACCCCATGCAGACTAGAAATAATAGCCCTGTAAAAGATGTCTGAAGTTTAGGACTTGATGACAGGTGAAATGTGCATCTCATGGCAAATAAGGAAAGTTGCAGACATTAGGAGCACGGTAGCTGCAAATCACTATCCTCCTTTGCTCAATATCATTGAGATTGCATCAGTAGGGATGATGAAAAACTCAGGAGATTGTGGCAGGTAATCTCAAGACTCATGTATTTGTATCACCATATAACTATTATTATTACATTTACATATTTTTATTATCACTGCACTTTCTAAAAAGGTGATTATTCAGATAGGATAAGAATAGGTAACTGATCTTCAGTCACTGCTGTATGACAAACAAATGATAACCACACTGTAAGCCATGTTCCACATCTAAGAAAAATGCTTATTGTGCCTCTACAGCATTTCTCAACATCTAACAACACTGCCAGTATTCTTCAGTGCTACATTAGAAACTCCAGAACTTGGATCTGTAAGGGTAGATGGTAACTGAAAATACCTCTTAGTCATACTGATAATTTGCATCCCAACAGGGGTTTTTTTGGTACAGGGATATTGAAGGCAAGGGGGTGAAGAAGAGGAACAGAATTATAAATAAATTAACAAAGACTGACAACTGTTTTAGGACTTGGGAAGTAAAAGCAGTTATTTTAATCTAGAAATGAGTTTTGCAGAGAGAGAGGCCAATATTTTCTAAATTTTCAGAAAAAGTATGCATGGATGACAGCCTGCAAGATTATGATTTCGTTTGCCACCATCCATTGCATTTTTTTTTCTATAACTTCGTATTTCTTTTCCATCACTCACAGTGCTTTCATTGGAAGTGGACAAGAACCGCATTTGGAGAGTGGCAAAATAGCTTCATTTGTCTAGAGCTGAACTGTTTCACGAAGTGTTACCTTCTTATAACTCCTCAAATTATACTGGTGAGAGTAACAATGAGCATAAGGACAAATTAGCAATTATATTGGCCAGGTAGCTTTAAATACTTTAAAACAGCATATAGGAAATTGCATCACTACAAAGCAATACAAACAGGGACAACTGAAATTGTCTTCAAAAAATTCGAAATTCTAGTTGTTTATTTAAAAGGCATACTTATTAAAATGGCAATGTCAGTAATACAGAACAAAAGATGTTGGTAAGAAAACAGAAGGGAACATAATACAATCATGAGATTATATGCCATTGTCAATTTATTTAGATGCCTTGGTTTGAAGACCATTCAGTGCAAATAAAAACAAACAAGTTCTGAGACTAAAGGCACAGCAGAGGCATGTGGAAATTGAAAAGATGCTTTGTATTGCACAGCATCAGGAGGTGTAAAATCCATGATGGAGATAAGATGATTTCTCAGGGAGTTTTGTCATACCAGAAAAGAATTCTGCCACTATGTTCACTTGAAGAACTGAGAATGGGACAACTAGCACAGCTGCCTATAAAAAGCTTTTGCTGTCTGAAAGTCACACAGAGGAGCATCACTTATGACAGCAATAGACTTAGAAAATTTGTAGGAATTGTGGAACTACTGAACTGTCACATAATGCTGTCATGCAACAGATTTAATTTGCCCTTGTGAAAATTACAGAAATAACAGAAAGGAGAAATGAATGCTAAGTCTCTATATTAAGAAAACAAAAAGAAAGCAACGAGAACAGGAGGGTTTAGGAAGAGGCTGAATAAATAATAAAAATGATGCTAGCATAAGGAAAACTTAGGGTTTCCATGACTTAGCACGTGAAACTATTTTCTTGTGTAGGTTATTATCTTAAATATTCTTGAAACAAATAATTGCTTTCAGTTCTTAAGATTTTTATAATTAGAATATATAAAATATGGATTAAAATAAATTAAAAAGTATTTTTAATTGTTGCTTTTTATATTTCTAGGTGTAGCTTTATATATGTCAAGAGTTCAATACAAGTTGGTAAGCACAAGTCTTCATCCATATCTTAATTGAAAAGAATTTCAGTAAAATCAAAGGATATATGGAATAAAGATCTTATCTGGTCCTGAAACAGATTAACAAATAAATTTTTTGATATGGTTACAGAATTGTTCATCTTCACCTTGCCACTCTAAATTTAGTCACCTTCTATGACTGAAACTTCCATCTACTTTTTCATTAAGTTTTCTTGTATTTGGTTATACTAGAAGGAGCTTTTCTTCGTTGATCCTTGGCGGAGTAGAAAAAAGACAAAGTTCTAGTATTTATTAATACGTCATATGTGAAAGGAAATCCAAAATGTTTTTATGAAAGAACTAGTCTTAAATTTTGCTGCCTCTTCTTTTGAGGTGGATTGGCCATGAAGATTAAATGCATTAGTGAGCTAGGACACTGAGGGGTACTATTTCTGAGCAACCTGATTGTTGCTGCTGGTGAATTTGTGGATTTTAAGGAAGGAAGGCAATCAGGAAAGGAAAAAAAATGCAATTGGGAGGGAGTTAGAAGTCTGAGAAACTACCATTTGTAGAGGTACTCACACACCTATAACTGAAATTCTGGGTGCATATCTAACAAAAGAAGCACTGCTAGTGTTTCCTTTGAGCTCTGAAATTGAAAGGTTAGAATGAATTGCAGAATGTCATCCCCTTGTTTCATACTCCAGGACATGACAAAAACTCTGCCAATAGTTTTATTAACTGATATTTATCAACTCTGCCCTTAATAAACCTCCAGCGATGACAAGTTTTTTGTGTCTCCAGGTAATCTATTTTCATCATCTATCACAGGAAAAACTTTTAATCTGAGTTTTCAATGCTGCATTTTAAGCTAAATACTTCTTGTTGAATATTCCATGGACATGACACAGAGAACAGATGATTCCTTCCCTGTTTACAGTAGCCTTTTATGTGCTAAACTTTCTGCGTAGGGAAAAATGTGATGCAGCCACATGGGGACAAAGCCAGTGTCTGATAAACTCAGTGCATAGTCACTTTTCTAATAATTTATTATATGTTGTGCCAGATGTCCCATAGAGACATTGCTGTATTTTTCCCAGCAGGAAAGGAAGAAGGAGAAAAACCTTTATTGTTATCTTTACTTGTATGAAATGCTCAGACACCACAGTGATGAAAACCATATAAGAAGTTACCTAGGCTCCCTACTTCCTTTCAAGAATAATTTACCCACTTCCAAGAATTGCAATGGCAGCTGCTATTTCCTGAAGCCTTTCCAAAGCAACCTGTAGAAATATCCCCTACATCAGGCTTTGAAATATGCACAGGATGAGCTGTACCAAAAAAATCTAGTCAAAATTCTATACTATATAACAAAAATTAAAGAAAAATTAATAATAACATTTTTCATACATAAAAATGTTAATATTCTATGCAAGTATCGACACAAAATTTTTTCCAGTAGTTTCTCCTTTAACTTTCTTTTTTGTTTTTACTTTCAAGTGCAAGCAATAATTACACTAATAGGGTACAGGTACCTATCAGATAAAGCCTGTCCTACCCATGTTTCCAAGCCTACTGTAACAATTAGCTTTTCTCAAACCCCAGGGTGTTTTTTTCTAAACAAGATGGAGGCATGCCGACTAATTTTCCAATTTCCACTACTACCAGCCCTTACTCCCTCACATGCAAACAGGTTTTCTTTTGAATAGCAAGACTAGGAACAAAAAATACCAGATAGAGGAGCAGGATAAATTTCTGTATAAAGCACGAGAAAGAGAAAAAGGAGAAGCTGTACACAGCTGATAAAAACTTCTTCAGGATCTTGAAGCATTCTCCCTACTTACTCCGTGTACGGCTACATGACCAATGATTGCTCGTATAAATATCATCACTAACTGTTTCTTCTCCCCTAGATTCTTGCACTACAAGCTTCAAAACGAGCTTATACGGGTTAGTAAAGGAGCACCGTATTGAGTTTTCAGGTTTTCCCGAGTTATATCCTGATATTAGTCACGCTGACTTTAGCAGTCAACATATCTGTGAGTGTGGTCTTCTTCCCCAGCAGACTACTCAGTCAGTATTAAATATCAGGCAAAACTTAAAGAGTATATTTGCTTAAAACCACATTTTCAGCGATGAGCCACACTATAGCACCACGTAAGAACAGAATTCATTATTAATACAATTAGGATTACCCTCAGCTACTCTAGAGTTGCTTTTGCAACTAATTAGCCCCTAACCAGCCCCAGGTTTGTTATGCTTTGAGAGTCCTTAAATATGCACCTTTCTATCATTAAAGATGTTACACAGTTACCCAGAGTAGTGCTCAGAAAGAACAGACCTTTACTAGACTATATCAAAATCATCACCTCCCCACTCTGTTTCACAGTTATATGCTCCCGTTTGGTCTGTCATTGATCACTGGGATATCATCTGGGTAGCTCAGCAGATTAAGTCTTCTCCTGATCCTTATACTCAAGAACTTCTGGGTTTTGGCCATTTCACCATTGCAGCCATTGGAAATTGGTGACATTTTACTGACTATATGATTAGAAATATCAAATCTATAACCTTTTCTTTTAGAATTATATCTCCTTTTCCTATATCAGTATTCTATAAAGACAAAATGTCTGGGAATGAGGTCTTCAACTGAATATATTTTCCCCTGGGATATATTTTAGTTTTCGGAGAAAATCTAAGGACTGTCGCAAAACCTAATGAGGTTCATCTGTTGTTACCCTTGCTCACACTGTAACTTTATTTTCCCATTTTCAGTAAGTAGAGGCAATAACCTGAAGGATAATTACTGGACTAGCTAAATTGTAAATGTTGTTTTAGTTATTGATTTCTTAAAAATTTGTTTTCAGAACAGTCAAGTACAAGCTGTATTTGCAGAGCAAAAGTGAATGGGGCGAGGGGAGAGTGGGGTAAAGAAATAAGGGGGGAAAATGTTATCCAGCCATGAAGATGGTGTTGATAAAATTTATTGCTAAAAATTTAATATGTTTAGGAGCATGATGAAATGCTTATCATCAGCTTGCATTGCCTGTAGTTCTTGCTGATTCCAGCCCGCTCAGCGTATCCTGGTAATGAAATGAAATGGCACAGGCCCAGTGCCCACAAAATAAAATTCATTTCATTACAGTTTGAGAGGCTTTCTTTTTCTTTTATTCCTTAAAGGCTAGACTCAGGGACATACAGACCACAAACCTTTATGGGGTTTTTTTTGGGTTTTTTTGTTGTTGTTTTTTTTTGTTGTTGTTTGTTTGTTTGTTTGTTTTTGGTTTTGTTTTTGTTTTTTTTTGGTTTTTTGGTTTTGGTTTTTTTTGTTGTTTTTGTTTTTGTTTTTGTTTTGTTAAAAAAGTAATAGTTTAATATCTGTTACTAAAAGGATGACAAATAACTTAAATTTGAATTTACCAGTAATGACTCCGGTGCATCCTTCCTTTAATCCCAGCTATGGCCACATAACTTCTGAGTACCTATTTTAAGAAGTTCTATTTAGAATCAATGTCACCATTGAACGGGTAATATATTGGCTTCTTCTTCCTCAATTCTCCTTATTTACATATTTACCCTTACCAAGAAGTGGTGATTCTAGCTTAATAATCATTTAACAGTTATAAAGAATCAACCAGGATTCATTGTCCCTGGACCTCTCCACAGGGGCAAAATAAGAAAAACACAAAATTAGATTTCTGATATGACAAAACGTGGATGCTTTGTTTACTTTAGGTTTATGTTTTCTATATATGGCAAGTTCTCCACAATTATCAATCTATGGACAAGTATAACTGGCACACATTAGACTATACCTGAAATACCATGTTCTACCAAACATTACATCACCATGTTTCATAATGTTCTTATGAACTAAATCTTGTTGCAGTTAAGTTTATCTATACAAACTGATATGCATAGTTTTGTTTAATGGCACTAAGAAAAGGGTTAGTCTGTTAAGCTCTAGTTTTACTGTGCTCTCCTTTCAAAACTTTTATTTTATTTCCCACCACAATAAAACTGTGTTTATTTTTACATTAAAAGCGTACTTAACACTTCCCAGAGTTACTGTTACATTTATAGCCAAATTCACCTTGCATTCACCCTACAAAACCATGTGTTTTCATTAAACTGACTATATAGGTGTCTCAGTATTTGGCCTCTAGCATTTCATACCTCCAGCAATAAACTGAATGAGCCAAAAGTATCCGTACTTCTGCCACATAAAGAGAACATTTGTAAAGGGATATGCATCCTATTATCAAATGCGCTAATCTTTCTTTTTCAGGATAAACCAAAACTGAATTCAGCCTGAAAGCTTTTGGAATTGATAACGTAAAGAACCTACTGTTTAAGTTGTATTAAATCCAGGCAGGAGCTGTAGAATTCTCCACTGAGGTATATTGCTACTTTATAAGAAAACAGACTTTTAAAAGCAGAAGATGAAAATACTTGCATTAATAATCTTGTTCCAAAGGATGGATAGGTACAGTGATTAAAGTGTTATCTTAGGGCTTTAATGACCTGGGTTCAAGTCTCTGTTCTATTTTCCTTATCTCTTTGAGACACAAAGCTACATGTCTTGTGTTCCCAAACTAATAAAAATACCCAGATGCTCATGCTTCCCTGTCCTTGAAGATACTTTCAAAAGTTTTTCGTTGGTTTGGTTTTTTGGTGTTTTTTTTGTTTGTTCGGTTGGTTGGTTTTTTTTTTTTAAGACTAACTGCTTTTGGTAGATACGGACTTGATCCAACTAAAGTAAATTAATTCCAAGTGGATAACATGTCAACATGATATTCAGTGATCCAGTGTCTAAAAAAAAAAATAAAAAATTCCTCCTTGGAAAAGCTGAAGTTCTTAAAAACCATTTATTGGCTTTCTGGTAGTGTCAGGCAAAATATCTTATCTCACATATGAAACATCTACTGGATAGGAAGTTACAGTCTTGTATTCTACACTTGAGCATAGTTGTATTAATAGAGCATAGCACCCAGAAATACAATTCATACTTAGAGGCTTAAAACCTAAACCTTTTTTTTTTTAAACACCTTTTTCCTCAGACCAACCTACAATCCCACTTTTCTGTCATTTTCCATTGTCAGACCCATTCTGAAGGCCCTCATTAGGGCAAATGAGGGGATGAGTCGGCTGCAAAGTTGCACAGTACCAATCTGGCCTTACCTGAATGAAAAGTTCAGCTAAATCTGGTGAGTGAGAAAAACTTAACAGTTTCAAACTGAATTAATTTCAGCAAGGTGCTGAAGATTTTAATTGTTCTACAGGACTGGGTTACTAACCTCGTTAAAAACCCCAGGAACAATCAACTTGATGATTCATTTCTTGATACGTATTTGCTGCCTTCTGATTGCAAATTATCTTGATGGTAAACTTAACATAAGCCTTTTGAAAGAGCAACAGACTACTTTTTCCTGTCATTTTCTAGGACCTTACAGGGCTTGTCACTTACTCCTTTTAAAGTGGACTATATTTCTGTAAATTATGTCAACTCTTCACAAGGTAATGCTTTTTTTCTATTTTTTTAACTTACCATTCTGATACACTAAAACATCAGACATATTCTGGAGTATAGCTGCTACAAATAAGATCCGGGCATTTTACCAGTAAATCTGACCAGCTTCAACATCATTAGAAGGATGATGACACTTAACTGCCTTCTTCCCCAAACACATACCACTTCCTTTAATTTAGCATTTGGTTTACTAGCACTGCTACTGAGTCTAATGAACCAAAATTACCTTTTCCTGCATTGCAAAGTGCAGTCTGTCATTAGAAAAAAATGTAGTCTTCAAATTTGTTTGTAATAGATCTCTTCCACCCAAAACAAAGAAAGGAGTTGGAAGGGAAATAGTTTTCTACTCTGGCAATGAGATTAGAAAATCAGTTCTATGGACTGTACGCACTTGAATGTAATGGCAATTATGGAGAAAAAGCATTTCTAACCTCTGATGTGTATTTGACAGTCTATATTTCATCAGAAAGGTGACTAGATGTTTGTTTTGTTTTTTTTTTGTTGTTGTTGTTGTTGTTTTTTTACTGAGCTGGAAAGTAGAGGGATCTAAATATAGTACCAAGAGTATCCACATACAGTACCAGCCAGGTTTGCCTGGCTGAAACACATAATAACAATCACAATTACTAGGTGCTTAACACTGAGCACATACAGACAGTCATGTTGATAAGGGTCAAAGGAACCCAAAGAGAAAAATGGAATGGGAAGAATCAGTAAAGAAAATACAGTAAAGAAAATACCAACCTGCATTCTGAAGGAGATAGAAGGAACGAATGATGTGGCAGAAGATCTTTCTCCTAACAAACAATGCTTTCTGCTAAGTCTAGACATATATTGGTGCGTGCAAGAAAATGCGCCCTTCTCCCATACTGCACTAGACTCATAATACATAATAAATACAAAAAGATTGCTTATTTCAACTTGTCTATTAATATATATATATATAACATATGTAAAAATAGTTTTTAAAAATCTGCTGAAATCGTATCTACAACCAGACTGTAAGTTGCTGCATTTCTTAATGTATCAAACATTTATGATTAATAGTAATCTTCTCATGACGGAGTTAATGTGCTACAGATTTCAGAGTGAATGAAGTCTGTCCAGGTTAAGTGATTCACTCTGCTGATTATTTTCCCTTAACATGAATTTGACGAGATATGTTGCCTCTGAAATCAGTTATCAATAACTGCTACTACCTCCAGCCACAGCTGAGAGCTCAGAGCCATAAAGTAGTGCAGTACTGCACAAAAAGAAGTACTGTAAACACTGCAGTGAGGTTTATTGAAGAAGTCTTGATTACCGTGACCGTAAACTCCTCTAACCACTGCCAGTACAGTGAAAGGTAGTTACGGAATTTATCGACTCCTGTTCAAACCACACACGTATCTACCCTCACTCTTCATTTTTATTTTTCTTCATCACCTAGAAGAACATAATTTTTTGGTTTATCACAAACCTTCTGTCTGTTCTGTCCTCTAAGTCATTTGTCACACTCCTCAAGGTCACAGGGGAGTCTCAGTGGGAGAGCATGCGTGTTGATTGATTGGTACTATGATGCTTATGTCTACCGCGGCTGCTAAATGAGCTTCTTTCCCTTCTCCCCTTCCTCTCTTGCCTCCAAGCAACGACTTGATTGAAGGGAGGGCGGGATGGGGTGGAAGGAAGAGGGAGGGAACGCCTTGAAGAAAAAAAAAAAAAAATCTCACCTGTGAATTCAATTAAGAATGTTCATAAAGCAGTATTGTGCCTGGTGATCAACCTACCTTGTGTCACTGTCAGAGACTTGCACCTTAATTCGGGCAGAGGCATTTCTAATAACTTTAAAAACCAGACAGTAACAGTCACTAGTACCTGACCACTTTCTGGCTAATGAAAACCCCACACTTTCCCTAAAAAAAAGATAAGATACAATAAGTTTGAGAGGAGTGAGAGAATAAAAGAGACAGAGACACACAGTGCACAGGAGCAAAAAAGAGAATGAGAATTCAGGAGCATAAATGAGAAAGGGAGTGAGCATAAGAGAAATCATGCAAACAAGGGAAAGCAAGGGAGCAACAGCAAGAAAGTGAGTGTGCAAGGATAAGTGAATAAGACATTGAGTGATAGCACACACACGAAAGAGACAGACCACACCTGAGGAAATGAGAGTGCAGTGAGCAGGCATGTGAGAGTGCAGTACTGCACACGACAAGCGTGACAGGAATAGGGCAAATATATATGAAAGAGAGACTGAGAGCAAGGAAGAGTGCAAGGAAGACCAGGGAAAATAAATGAGGAGAAACTAAACACGAAAATTCTCTTCCAGAAAAAAAAAAGACACAGAAAGATCCCCCTGTGGCTTACTAATACTAACAATGTTATTTAGGAAAAAAGCCCACAATTTAATGCAGCTGTTAACTGCTCCCCTAATATATATCTATCAACTAAACTGAGTATATGTACGATTCTGAAATGAATACTGACTGTATCTGACATATTGGGTGAAAAGCTGTGCTTCTCTGAACAACTCTTTCCTGTTCATCTCTTAGAAACTCATAAACACATAAACATGCCATCAAACAGATTGTATCTGCAGCACTCAGAGATACCATTTGAATTTCAGAGAGAGAAGAAATACAAAAGATTACGACTGCTGAAGGTATCAGTGGCTTGTCAATTATCATAGTATCTCTAATAAAAAGTTCCTAGACTAAAACAAAACTCACTACCATAAAAATGCTAAATTAAAAAAATCTAATTTCTTACTGATACATTTGTTCTTCATACATATATCTAATAGCCAGTGTCTAGAGGAGTGTTCTGCTGTCCCGCAGTCACAACAGCAGTAAAGTAACAACAGATATTGGTGGCAAAACCAGAATGAGAGAAACTGTCATTCTCCTTTCACCTCACTGATTTGTCATTTTATACAGTATAACAAGGTTAAAAATTTCCCGAAATTCCCAGCCTCCCTCCTCTTTTTGTTACTGGGTTCATAATCTCATGCAGCAGGACTATTTAACATATTAACCCTTGAGGGCTTTTCTAAGTCATCTCTTCATGACTGGCAGGTTGTATCCATCTTCTGGGCACAACTCTGCCTAAGCCTTAAGACTAGCTAGACAGGGATTTTAATTTAATTAAAATTCCCAGGTTTGTTCGTTATCAAAAACATTGTCAGTTCACAAGAAACATGAAGGTATACCTCTTAAGAATCTACCAATATTGTCTTGGCTTCTGTATAATCTAAATAAAAGTGAAAGATATCATTATCTCCTAAATTGCTCACTAACAAAAATAAGTCTGATTTTATTTTATTAATATAGCATAGCATGCAAAGGTTCAGCTGCAGCCATCCATGAACAAGCTACACAAAATTGCCTTATATCAGGCACTGAAAATACATGGTTATAGAAAATATACCATTTTCCTTCTAAAACAAAAAAATATATATATATAGCCATTGT
Source organism: Melanocharis versteri (assembly GCA_013397845.1). Taxonomy (NCBI): domain Eukaryota; kingdom Metazoa; phylum Chordata; class Aves; order Passeriformes; family Melanocharitidae; genus Melanocharis; species Melanocharis versteri. The sequence goes on from VZTG01007648.1 coordinate 290,161, forward strand.
AAAAATAGTTAGATGCAAAATTAGTCAACTTTTAATGAACTAAACCAGTAATATAAAGTTAAAAAAATCCCTTGTATGAAACTACCAATTTTATGTGCAATTACAAACTTACACAATTAAGAACACAAGAATAAAAGTACATGCAAATCTTTAAAGCTTTCTTATACTAAAACTGAAAAATACATAAAAGGAGTTCCCAAATCTCAAGCTGTGCAAGGAACACTTAAATCAGTTATGATTTAAAAAGATTTAAAATATTAAAAGAAATTTATATATGATTAACTAATAAAACTATTAAGGTGAGTAATCAGTTACAAAGAACAGATGTCGAGAACTAAGCACTTAAAAACCACTAATAGTGTACAATTTTGAAAAGTATTGCTAAGAGAAATATAAAGAGCCACTCGATTCTAAATGGTTTGCTGAATTCTTCAAAAATTAAAAAAAATAACAAAAATGTAAGAAATGGCAGACAAACCATGTTAACACTTTTTTTTTTTAACTAAGCAAAATCACTTTTACAAAATGTTGATTTCCCTTTGTTGTGAGACTTGCATAAAATCGGAGACCTCAGGTTGTGTTAGCACATCAAATATTTATGAAGAATATCTAAAGTTTTCAGTAAAATAATTGGGATTACCTCACAAGTCAGGAGTGATAATAAACAAAATGTCACCATAAGGTATTGTATGCCTCTGTAAATATAGTACAGGATACATTATGTATGCTCAAATAAAAAATTACAGGAACAGTCCAACTATAAAGAAGAGCAAGGATTGATTAAGAAAGTCCCCGATGTATAATTTCATCTTTCATAAGTATTTTGGATTTTTTTAATATATATATAAGTATAAATCATTAAAATCATCTTTGTTATTTTTTGGGGGGCAACATAAGATTGTTTTTTCAGTGCAGGATAAGAGGTAACAAGAGCATGATATTAAATATAAAAAACAAAAAAAACAAAATACAAAAAAAAAAAAAAACACTGGTGATGTGTATAAGCATATGTGTGGTTTCTTTGCTACGGCAATAGAAACATCTGCTTTGGGACATTTTTGGCTACCAACTGCAGCATACTGTTAGCTACTTTGTCTGTATGTCAGTGGAGAAAAGAGAAGTTGCATGTAATAAAACCCATAGGTAATCAGCAGTAAAAGGAAAAAACTTAAAAAGAATTAATTTGCAGGAACATCCCAAATCTCAATGCTATCACAAACTAACCTGCTCAGTTGTAAAATTATACCAGAAGCTTTTTACAAGGAAGTTTTCCAAAGCAATCTATCACTCCTTCCCTTAGCCTAGGACAGATATATTGCAAGCAAAATATTTGTCTTAATCTTTCTGCTTCTATAAAACACAGAGGAAAATCAATTAATGCTGTAATAACATTTTTTTTTTAATGCTCAGCATTAACGAAAGTGTTTAGACTGAGTTCTGGGGAGGGGAATGTTGCTGTTGTCCTTATTTCACTTATTTATTCTGAACCAGTTTTTTACCTCCTAAATGACACCAACATTTTGAAAAATTGCAAACCTACTTTAACCTTGGAAGTAATTTTGCAATCTATTGCCCCTCTCAAACTTTATTATAAAATGCTTAGTAAGTTTAAAACTGATAGTTTGCCATTACAAAAGATCCAAAATAGGGTCTCACTCTGTCCATTAAAAACCAAACCACTGGAAGTAAAAGTTAATGGGAACTAACAAAAGTACACCAGTGAAAACGTCACTATTTCAACTATTTCTACATCCTCAACACCATACCTTTATCTTCAGTACTGCATAGTTAACATTGAACTGAGTCAGACACGTCTTCCAAAGTGCCAATAGAGAACATGTTCCAACCTCAAATAAGAAAGTTCTAACAACAGTATATTTTACCACTTAAGAGTTCCTGCCTCAGAAAGGGTATTTGCTTTGAAAAACAGCAGGAGCACTTTCTCAAACTCTCTCATTCCCTGCTTATAATCATTCAGAACAAACAGCAAGTACTTTTTCTCAACTCCTTCCCTCAGTCAGTCTCCAAAGCCATCAGATCTATGGCACATCAATAAGTTATTCAGGCCCATGCTGCTCCTCCACTTGCAGTTGTGGGACTTTCTGGAGCACATCCCCCCATTAACATCCCCGGACATGTGCATGATCTATAGAAAATCAGGATGGTTTGTATGTTAAACCCCTTAGCCTGCACTAATCTGAAGAACATACAGCTCCAGGTGCCTCACAGAGCCCTCATGGGGCAGTCCTATCCCCTTCCTCTCACTCTTCCTCTTGTTTCATGCCTAAACTATGTTCCCATTTTATAAATTTCAATTCTCATCTTCTCTCTTCTCCATTCCAATTGTTTATTATAGCTCTGGATGGCTGCACTGCAAGATACCAGGGCTGCCACATGTTCTAAATCCTCCTCCTCCTCCTCCTCCTCCTCCACCTCCCACCCTCCACCTCTGTGCTCAATTCACGCTAGGAACAGCTGCATCACAGCTGTCAGGGTGAAAGGCAAAGATGTCCTTTTCCAATAAGACTGTGCCTGTGGCACACAGAGTTCTTTCGAACAGCTAATTAGCAGGAGAGAGTCCACGGCAAGGTTTGGTGCTGTCCATCAAGCCTGCTGCCAATGTCAACACCATCAGCTGAGCTGTCACGTTTGGTTCCTCATTTAGGGGACAGGCAAAGCCTCTTTTTACTGCTAAGGAAAGATGGTGGCATACGGACAGTAGAAAGTGGAGGGTCGGGCTCTGTCAGTGTTCAGTAAGAAGAGTTTCATACCTGCTAAAGCCCCTTCTCTGCATATATTTTGTCTCTTCCAGCCATCTCCTCTACTAACAATTCACAACTCTGACAGAAACACAAGACATAAAAAGCAAAAGTGAGACAGACTCATTTCTTCTTGTTGTTGTTGTAGAAATACAAGCTAATACACCTGTAACTGACTTTGTATTTGTGATAACAGGTTTGGAAAACTTTTCTCTGAAGGTATTAATCTCCCCAAAAATTTTATTTCTAATAAGTAACAACCAAGAGCATACAATTTCTTGTGGGGTTTGGTTGTTTAGTTTCTTTTAGGTTCCAGAGCAAAGCTAGCTAGGCATTCACTGAGCACTGCAAGCACATATAATTAGCTGAAGCTAAACTTCAGTAAAAATGACAACATTTGGACTCCAGGAGTTTTTTTGTTGTTGTTTTTTTTTGGGGTTTTGTTTGTTTTTTTTTTCCCCCCAAGAAGATGAAAATCTAGAAGAGAATAAGAAAGTAAACCTCTGATAAGGTGACAATAGAGCAAAAGGGTCTGGGATGCCCGTGGGGAGCTGCCATACTTAATTTCAATAGTTTCTAGGCATCCAAGCTGTCAGAGCTAAAGCACAATATTTAGCTATGGCCATTACTGTGGGCAGGACACTATCACATCAGGAAGATGCACTCTGAGCCCAGCCATTATGCCAAATTTTAAAATACAGTGCATTTTATGACTGTAAAATAATTTAAGTTGGAAGAGAACTGGGGTAATCATCTAGTCTAACCACTTAAAGCACAAGCTAACTTCAGAGCAAGACCAGCTTGCTCAGGGCTTTGTCTAGTCTAGTCAAGTTTGGGGAATTTCCATGGATGAAGAGTCTCCATTGCCAGTTTTACCTTCATGAAGCTGAGTACAAAATGGCTCTTCTCTCAAATCACACCTGGGAAAAGACTATGCCTGTGGCATGCAGAGTTCTTTCAAAGTCTCACTACCTATGAAGTCTTCGTACATCACAAAGCACAGGCATGCTGTTGCCCAAGTTCATGTAAGAAGGGGACATCTTTATCACAGACTTCTGAAGAATATCATAAGGCTATGTGTTTTCAATGCAATATTTATTGAAAAAAGAAATAATCCAGAGTATCAAAAGGACCAAGGCCCTACTTCAGGAGACTGTATAACCTGCTCCAAAGAGGTTTTCTCATTGCAGAATTTTTTTTAACTGTTTTCCCCCATTTCTTTCTTAATTGCATTTTTATTTCAGAGTAAATATTTGAAAGAGGCAAATCTCAGGTTTAGAATTAGTAGCTATGGAGCCCAGCTATTGCGATGAATAAGCTTCCAATTTGTTTCTCTCCCTTCATTTTTGTTACTCAGCTTTAATTTGAAACTTACATGAAGAAAGAGCAACTACCTTTTTTTTCACTTGAATTATTTGCCTATCCTAGTTTAAAATTAGCTCCTTCAGTGGCAATATAAAATGTATGACACAAGCACACAATTTTTAGCAAAGAAAAATTCGACAAGGTTGCACAGGAAAAAAAATCAGAATAGAACCATAAAAATGGGGTTTATATTAAAATATATAGATGCAGAAGTACTACCTATTGAAATGGGTTTATTTCTATGACTGTAATTGAGCATTAACAAAATTAACCTCAGCTTACAGAATATTTTTGTGATGTCATGCTTAAATGAAAAAGAAAAAGAAAAAGAAAAAGAAAAAGAAAAAGACAAAAAGAAGAAAGAAAAAGAAAGAAAAAGAAAAAGAAAGAAAGAAAAAGAAAGAAAAAGAAAGAAAAAGAAAGAAAAAGAAAGAAAAAGAAAGAAAAAGAAGAAAAAGAAAAAGAAAGAAAAAGTAGGCTACATTTCCTCATTTCCTTTGAGTCTTCTACTTGGCGGTGTCTCTAGTAAGCATGTTTCTGAGAGATGGGATTTTTTATTTATTTTAAATAAGAAGAAATAGCTACTTGAATGGAATCAATTAAATTTTATGCATATTACTGAGAAGTAATTGGAATGGGGTTATCAACCAGTTTCACAAAGGTACAGGCATATATTTAATTTCCTCAAAATCCGAGTTACATTTCCAGGTAAAATATGGAAAAAAGTATTTCTTCATTTCAATCACAATGTTACTCTTGATCTTAATTTGAACTTTTTTTAAGCTCCTTAATTCCAAACATGTCTCCCAGACATCTACAACCAGGAATTTCATGCTTGCCCTTTCTGACAAATTTATGAAGGTAAAGATTGAAATTCTCACTCATTAAAATCTCTTTCCATCAATCCTTCAAACTTTGAGAAATTTGATTTGCATCTGACATTGATTTTTGGATTTCATCCCTACAAGGAAGAAGTCTTATCAGAGACACTCATACAGTGCACACTGAATGACTTGGTAAAACTGCTTCAGCTGAAGCATCAAACACAGTGACAGGAACAGCTTCTTGCATTGAAACACTGCCTAATCTGACTTCCAGTGGCATTTTAATTAATATCACAGCACTGGGACAAGTTGAGTATTTTACTCAATGCTGTTTTTCACACTTTGAATTCAAAATGTTTGCCTAAAATGGACAGATATAAAATTATTCTATATTTTGTCTTCTATTTCAAAATAGTTATCAAATAACATAATTTTTAAAGCTTTGTCAAAACCTTATGATCAGTTATATAGTCCGCTCAGTTGTTACTTCATAAAAGTACATCAGAAAACAAATGAAATGCATGCATTTTACCACCCAGATGAAAATTAACAATTCAGATCTACAAAAAGAGCATAGAAACAAGTACTTTACTTCAGCTGTCAGCTGAAATCAGTGAAATGTAAAATAAGGTTTTACATGCACAGAAAATGTCTAAAAGCACAGAAAAAAAATACAAATAAACAAACAAAAAAGCCTTTTTCCATATGTAACTGCAGAATGGAAGTCCATCAAGACCTGCAGAATACAAAGATAAAATACAGCCCCTGATCCAGCAGTCACTTAGACCACAGACTTCAGGAGAGGAAAACAGAGAGACAGAAACCCACACACAAACAAAAATATGTGATACATACACAATATATTTGTCCTAACCTGTGACTTAATAATCTAGGAACTCTTGAACACAGTGTATTAGGACCATTCTTATGTATGCTAATTGATTAATTAAAAAAATATGGATACTGAGATTAATTAAATTATTTTAGTTAACTAAACTATTTAGTTAACTAGTGAAATTATTAGATTTCCACACACTCATTCATACCAACAGTTAAAAAAAATTGTGATAGCAAGAAGTAAATAATTTACTCATATTTCTGGGGCTCTCCTTATAAATTCAGCAGAACGAGGCAGCAGCTATGGAAGAAGCACCACAACAGCATATTTAAAATGTCTGAAAATACAGATATTGTTGTTTCAAATGCCAGAAGACACAAGCTAAACCAAGAGACAATTACTGCAACACCAAAAAAACGAAATTGTTTTGACAAAAAAAAAAAAAAAAAAAGGAGAGGAATAAAGATATAATGTCCTCTGTGAATGAAACAGGGGAAGAAGTAGAAGCTTTAGAAACAGCCATTAAAGGAAAAAAAAAATAGTCCCACTTGATGGGTGAGTGAAATATTATTTTTTTCCTCCATTTTCTAGCCAGTTCTACTCTGCACTCAAATTCCAGTTGCTCTTAGACATAAAGTGAACTCCATTAATTTTCCATCTGCTTCCACATATAATTAAGCTTTCTGAAAATAAACATTATTGTATAAATCTGAAAGGATTTCTATTTTTAAATACTTGTGATTCACCCACTTGCTACAGTGATGTGACCCCTAATTAAAAGTGCATTCTTAGATAAAGAGCAGACCTCCTGACATTAAAAAAAAAAAAAAATTAAAAAAAAAATTAAAGAACTTCTGGAGCTCCCAGAATTAATCTGAACCCTTTTGATTTTGTATTTTAATTTTATGAACTCCACACTTTGCCTGACTCACCCAATTATGCCCCTTCATAACAAATATTTATCTAAGTGCTCAGCCTTATTTAGAGCTCCTTCTGTTTATAATGGTCTGGTTTCAGTTCCTCTGAACTGTGTCTCCTATTTCTTTCAATTGTTAGGCTTGATTTAGCCCCCTTCAACCACAGAAGAAATCCTTGCTCATAGGAAGATTCATTTTCTGTGTTGACACCGAGTAAAATCTGTGCTGGTCTCACGGAAAACCACATGTGAAGTTACCGAGGTCACATCCTTTGAGAGAAATGAGATATGGCAAAATGTTCACCCCAAGCTGGATGTATTCCACATATATCCATTTAGACACAGTCATTTACTTCACTGTCAGTACTTCTAGGGTGTTCTTTTTTTTTCCAGAGAAAATCTCTAAGTCATGTTTCTGAACAGCAGCTCAAGGAGATGGAATTCAAAAGAATTCTTAATTCAGAGTAGTAAGAATTAATAATGATCATCTTGTTTATCCGCTTGAGATAAATAACAAAGTTTTATTACAAAATTCGTTCTGTTAAAAAAGTTGGTTGTTTTTTGGTTTGTTTTTTTTCAAAACAGAAGATTAATTCAATGCTTTCTTTATAAATGAAAAAGAAAACCCCTTATGGAAGTAATTATTTTAAAAGAAAATAACAGTAATAACTGTTCACACTTTATTTGGAGGCACGGTGTTTAATGATACATACTCAATTGCAAAGTAATGAGAAACTCGGTATTAAAAAAAAGTTAAATGTTTAATCTGTAATTATTATTGCCTAGATGCCACACCAGCAAAAGACAAATATCCTGTAACAGTTTTATTTCTCAAGAGAAGATCAAAAAGTATATTAAATAGAAGACCTTTTTAACTTTGAGCTAGAAAGAAAATGAGAAAGGAAATACGTATTTTTACTGCTCCTTCATACAAAACTTGTATTCTACTACAGGTAGGACAGATTTCCTTAGAAATAATTTTTATCCTTTATTCACTCTACAAACAAGTATGTAAGAGAAGCAAACACTGCCATCTATTAAAATAGGATCTCTGAGTATATTTCCATGAATGGCAAGGCAGCAAAGAGTTTGAAGGTTGCTAATTCACACTTCAAAATATTACATTGTGTTTGTATGCTGTTCCATACTAGTTTTTATTTGAGCATGCAGTAAAAGCTGTTGCCAAACAAGGTTTGCCAAGAAGAACATTTATTGATGCAATAAAAGAAGAGGATAAAAGAACTGCACTAATGTCTTGCTATACAAAGGTGAAAAAAATGCAAGAAAAAGCTAACTTCTGAAAGACAGAGAAATTTTCTCAATTTTTTCAGGGAAAGTGTGTGCATGGGCATGCATGCCTCAAAAGCTATATTTCATAGAATGCACTTCAGGTTTGGAAGTACACAGAAACAGAGACTTAAACTTTTCTTGAAATTGCAAACCACTGAGCATTAAACGCAGTCACACTAATAAAACAGAAAACACACACAATAATAAATCTGTTTAGCTTCTTATCAATTATTGACATTTTATTTTAACTTCTAAGTTTCTCCTTTGCTGTCTTAGACAAATGCACCTTCAGACACAAAAAGGGGTCTGAAGGGATGTAGGAACCCAGAGAAATACAGATCATATTCCTATAAACACATCTGGATGAGCCAAAGACACATTCAACTAAATCCTTCCTGCTTTGTTCTGGAGGGAAGGAAAACAAGCAATAACCCCTTCTCCAAAGGAAGAGATGGGGAGAGGGAAGAACCAAATGAACCAAACCCAGCATTTAAAGAGAAATCTGTACTTTATCTATAGTTACAATTTATATTCCCACTGTTCTGTCCACACTGCAGTCCCAGGTGCTTCTGCAGTCAGACCCCAAATATAACCTTGGGCAATGATGGTAACGAGCTAAGGACAGCTGCTAGACCAGTCCACCCAAGCTCCCAAAGGATGAGGGGTGAGAACATTTCAGAACACAACATTGCCATAGCTAAATTGGCATCTACTTGGTCAGTAAAGTGTATACATATGCTGCAATCATATTGCTGGACTACAGTGTAAAATCAACCCAAGACATCACTAGGGGTGTTTGGGCAGGCTTTTTCTTCCTTCTCCAACATGGGGAGAAAAAGAAAAAAGACTAGTCCATCTCTGCTTTGTGCCACTCATACTCCTATTACTGCAATGATAACAGCCAAGCCCAATTCTCAAATTAATCTACAATCTAGGGACTTCTTGATTCATATCAGCCTAAGGAAATGTATTTTTTCAACCCATTCCTTTGCTGTCATTGCCAAGATCACCAGGAAGATGTTTAGTCTTACAGTGGCCAATTAAGCATTCCTAAAGAATCCTAAACCCAGAGTTTTTCACCTTTTTATATTAAGTAACCCATCTAATCAGTAGTTTATCTCATTAAAAAAAAAAAAAAAAAGAAAAAAAAGCTAAGTTGAGATACCCCCATCTTGTGTTAAATAAGCGATCTCTGACTAGAGTTGGGAAGCACCTAGAATTCAAGGACAAGTCTTTAATCAAATGGAGTGAGAAAGCCAAAGAAAGGTAAGCACAGTATTTCATGAGATGACTGAGTTGGATACTACTGGCAAATCTGCTAGTGTTGGTAGGTCTTATGAAAGACCTAAGTTGCACTTGCCAATAAACTGCATATTCTAAATGTTTCAAATTTTTGTGTAAATGAAGACTATCCCATCCTGTCAATGACATTTACTCTGACCTCAATGTGCCTGTGACACACTGTTCATGATGTGACGTGGATCTGACCTGAACATGCTCAGTATTTTTTTGTCAGAGCATTCTGAAAATCAGATTACTGAGCTAAATAGAAAAACAAAAACCAAAAATAAAATTGAATAAAATTGAAACTTACTGAGAAGACTTTAGAAGATATTTCCAAAGTCAGAATCTAATAAGATTTGCCAAGTTTAAGCAGTTTTTTAAACTGCTTGACTGAAAAGCAGTATTTCTGCAGCATCTTTTCAGGACCATTTTACTTCATGGCATGGTAAATTAGATTAGGTATGGATTAGCATGGTAAAATATTTTTTCCCTTGTCTAATTTTATATAACTAATATTAATAAATCAATAGCCTATAGAAGGCATAATAAAATAACACACAAAAAAAGGGATTCAAAAACAGGTTGAAAATGGCAACAAAATTAATGAGGAAACAGCAACATAAAAGAGAACCCTTGAAGTGATCAAGGAGAAAGTCAGTGACACAAACATGAAGACTCCCTAGAAACATACCTCATAATGTCTTTTTCCAGTCTTCTGCAAATGAGAAATGATCACATAGGGATTTCATGCACAGTTGTGAGAAGAATACTGTCAACTTTGCTAGGCTGGTAAGCACCACATTTGACTGCCAAATGATTGTGAGAAACTAGTCATCTACTCACAGCTCAAGGTGATTACCCATAACGAGCTTCACTGCAGAAAAAATAACATCAAGTGCTCCAGACAGAGCAAGTCACAGAAATCACCAAAAATATCTATAAGTCTGAAAGTCCAATAATTTTACATGGGAAAGCTGAATGGCTCATAGATACTGAGCTCCAGACTATGGATCTCTGTTAGAGCTCTGCTTAGTCCTGCATTACTACATGCTGACAACATACGAAGTCTTCACTGCCAGCCATCTAGGAAATTGCGTGCCTTTCAAACAGCCCAACTAGATTCCTGGTGCTTGCCATATACACTGCTATATGTTACGGTTCTTAAGCTAACACAAAACGTGACTGCCCAAGAGAATAAGTGCATATTTAAACCCAAGTATCTTACATATTCCTTCCCATTTCTATATTGATAGAAAGACAAGGCTTTGCTCCCCATCCAAAGACTATCAATATATCATGACCTATCTACATCAGTTATTGACTCCTATTCAGAAGACAGCAGTCTTAAATCCCATGAATAATACAAATCATAAAAAAAGATAATACATATTTGGGTCATGGACTGACACAACAAGGTCACAAGCAGGACACGAGGCCAAGATGGGAGCTGCAGGTTTGACCTTAGAGTGGTCCAAATTATTGACAGAGCAGAACTCAGCATACATCAACAGAAGTGTGACACATCATTACAGAAAACAGAGCTAGGACTTATATCCTCCCCACATTTTATAAACATTTCCTCTTCTCAGCTAACAAGTGCAACAAGGAGTGTGGAGACTGAAAGAAAGGACACCATAAAAATCCTTGCTCATTCGGAATGATTGAATGAGTCCTTGCCAGACTCAGATCAACCTTCTCCCAAAATAGTATCTTGAACCCCAGCCTACCTACTTATTAAAAGTCTTTATGGGCTTTTCAGCATTTTTTCTTATGATAGGGAATATTTAATGATGGCTAAATAAGGTAAGAAAATTCCATAATGACAAATATGCTAAAAAATTACTTACCAACTTCAATCCAGTATTTTTTTGTATCAAAGGTCACTGAATAGGACTCCTAGGTTCTACTTTCTTGACAGCAAATAGTGTAGTTTTGCAGCAGTATTATAAAAATATAAATGTTTTCTTTTGAAGTACTGCTGCTTTTCTATCTTGTGAGAGAGACAGAATGAATTCAGAGGCCTCAGTTGTTCGAGTAAGCACGCTTGCCTCCTATAGCTGCTCATTTTCCTGAAGAGCATGTAATTTCTTTGAAGGATCTGCTAAATTGTAACAAACAGTATTTCTGAAAAGTCACAATAAAACATGAGATTTTAAAATGCCATTAGATAGTACTGGGAACTTGTCAGATCCCACACAATTCATTCCCCCATCCAATGACACATGATATTTGGCACACAGTCTACTTGTGCTTTTTGTTTGTAAAAGGAACACAATTTTTCCTCCTGTGTTTCTGACCTTTATTCTTATTATCAAATGCTCTTCCCAATTGCACTGAATTATGCAAAACTATCCCTTGTGAGTAACGTCAGAAGGATTTTGTCGGTCTCCTGGAATGAAATATTTGACAGTTTATATAGTCAGGTTGTGTTTCCAAACTCTACTTAAATAAGAAAAGACTAGATTAAAACAACAGTTCAAGACCAGGAAAAAAAAATACTGAGTTCCATATTTTATAACTCAGGATTAGCTATTGTATCTAATCAGTAATTAAATATAGGTTAATACAAAGAACAGCTTCTCTAGACAAGGTCAGAGATTTCCTTCTCAGTACCGTAACTCAGCACTTGTGGGCGAAAAAGGTATTGATAAGTGACTGAAAAAAGGTAGGATAGCTTAAACTTCATTGTACTTTATGATCCTTGCTACCACCTTTCTGCAAGGTTTATCGAGCTTGAAATATCGTTGTTATTTTAAGATCACTAATTAGTTTCCTTATAAAAAAAGTCACTCAATCCAGGAAGGCATTTCTTTCATTTTAATTACATAATGACTATTTTCAGTGATTGGCAAAAGTTCTTCCAAATGCTATATTCAATGTGTATTCAATCAGGGACAATCTGCACTGCCTACACGGCATGACCTCATCTCACTAGCTTTTACAGCAGCTACACACTATCTATTGAGATTTTAGGATGTAATTTCCTATGAATGACAGAAGCTGATAACAATCCGAGTCATGAAATTGAGAACAATATTCACTTGCTTTTTAGAATATTGAAAATATATGCTACATAAATTACACAAATAATTGAATATTTTTGTTTAAGAAACACTCAATGCCAGCACCCTGCTGGAAAGCAATAGCAATGTATATTGTTATTTAGCTGCACCATCTTACTACAAGATCAACATTGTTCACAAAAGATCAATGGAACCATTAAAAATGTGTTCGCTATAATTAAGGAGGCAGGAATCTTATATTTATGCTTCAGGATGCATTAAAATACCAACAGACATCAGGACTGAGTTAGCGCTCTCTCAGCTACACCAGTTATTCTTCACTAAATCATGTTTTATTTATTTATTTGCTTCAATTTCTATTCCCTCATTTAGAACCCCATGCTTTAAATTTAAAAGCCCTGCAGGAAATATATTCTTTCACGCCCTTTAGTGAGGCAAGAGAGTTTAAAGAACATGGATTGGAAGGAATAGGTAAGGACTATACTCCAAGCTACTTAGAAAACACAGTGGGAAACTTCTTCAAAACTAAATGGGGATCAAAATAGAGAGGTCTTTGGGAGGAGGAAGGTAATCAAACAACCATTTGCTTATGTTTAGATAAAATGCACATACACACATCCCATACACATATATTTATATAGCTTTACACCTGGAAAGGATATTACTACTATCAGTAGCCATTTTATTCCTGCAAAGCACTTACCTGACTTTTACATTTTTGTAGGGTTGAAACCTTAAGGTGGAAAACTGTGATTTCCATTTTGCTTATTCAACAACTTGTGTCAATGATGATTCTTACAATGTTCTCAAAAAATGTGTTTATCAGGAAAAGGATGTTGATTCTTATCCACTCTGCCTGATGCAAAATTAGTCATGTTTGGTACAAGTTAAGTACTACCGAAATATATCCCAACCATTCTGAATAAGCACTTAAGTCATAAAAAGACTGAAGTATACCATGAAAGACTGTTGGACCACAACAGCAAATAAATAAATACAAGTAAATACACACTGACTTGTATCGTTGCAAATATCACAGGATAATAATACACCAAGAAGCAGAATATTTACAAAGCTGTAATTTCTTTTTATATCACATATTAGTTGTGTTAAGTATCACAGAATCATAGAACTACTTGAGTTGGAAGGGACCTTAAAGCTCATCTGGTTCCAAACCCCCTGCCATGAGCAGGGATACCTTTCACTAGATCATATTGCTCCGTAAGAGCCCCTTCCAACATGGCCTTAAAAATCTCCAGGGATGGCGCATCCACAGCTTCTTGGGGCAACCAGTTCCAGGACTTCACCATCCTCACAGCAAAGAATTTCTTTGTAATACCTAATCTAAACCTCTCCTTTTTCAGTTTAAAAACGTCCCCTGTCCTATCACTACACACTCTTGTAAAAGGTCCCTCTCCATCTTTCTTGTAGGCTTCTTTCAGGCACTGGAAGGCTGCAATTAGGTCGCCTCAAAGACTTCTTTTCTCCAGGCTGAACAATCCCAACTCTATTAGCCTTTCCTCATAGGAGAGGTGCTCCATCCTTCTAATCTTCTTGGCGGCCCTCCTTTGGACTCACTCCAACAGGCTGATATCCTTCTTGTACTGGGGAACCCCAGCAGAGGGGCAGAATCACCTCCCTGGCCCTGCCGGCCACACAACTACATATAGTTGTACAATACTGTATTGTTCCAATGTAAAGAAGAGGCATCTTACAAGAGATGAAAGCAGATAAAGTTACAAAAGGAGCAATTTAGAAGCACTTCTAGGGCACAGAGGGCCGGCGTTAGGAGAGTAAAAACCCAGCTAAAACTGACACTTGCAATGGACATAAGAGCAACAAGAATTTCTATCACGATGTGGGAAGTGCAAGGGTGAACAACGAAAATGTCATAGTGTTACTGAATAGTGCAGGTATCTTAGTGACAGCAGGCACAAGCAAGGCTGAGGTACTGAGTGCTTTCCATGCCCAAGTCTTCACTGACAAGGGCTTCCAGGTCTCTGTGAAGAGAGATGGTGTTCACAGTGGAAAGCAACAACCAGCAGGAGATAAGAATCGAATCAGGGATATATGTCATGTTAAGAATAACACTCTTCCTTTAACTCTGAAACTGTGACACTAAAACTAAATTGAAACATAAAGATATCAAATAATGATAACTTTTTTTTTCCACTGCATGTTTTATTCCAATTAGAGTACATTTAGAACACTTAGCTCCATGGCATATGTTCATAATTAAACATGCCTAAAAAAATCAGGGAAAATTAATTTAAACCAGATCTATTTTAAAATATCTTGTTTAAAAGTGAATAATGAAACAGAAAAATAAAGTAGTATTCCTTGACATTACTTAAATTAGAACTGAAGTTTAACAATATATTTTTTGCATGTGTAACAGCCAACCTACCACAGAAACATAAAATAAACAACTATTCAGTTACCCATTCGAAATAAAGGTTTGCAAATAATACATTAAATGCACAATTACAATGGAATTGTTGGTGATTTATTTAAGAACTGAAGAACTTTTTAAAAGCAACCCAGCAGGTTCCTAGTAAATGATCTGCAATATGCAAGCCAGACTAGTTGAGCTAAAATCCAACAAAGTATTAAGCCTTCCAAGGGAAAAAAATGAAGAAAAAAAGAAGCAATTGGAGAATCGTAAGCAAAACCTCACATTTAGGAAAGTCAATCTTGTATTTCAAAGCCCAACTGCAGAGATTATTCACATTCAACTTCTGTCCATCTTTCCATCTTACAATATTCAAACCAGACACAATTTTAAGTCACTGTTCACAAAGCAGAAGGAATGCAGAAACATTTTGGTACGGATCACGTTTTTCAGATGTTCTCTGCCTGTTTCTCCGGTTTCAATGGTTCATAACCATTGTATTTGAATCTTAGACCCTTCCTCTGTCAAAATTGCCAGGGGTATGCATTTAAAAAAATCTGATCAAAACATACTTTGAACAATAATGGGATCTGCTTTGCTACTTCTTCATCTACAGTTATTGCCGTGCAAAAAAATTTGTTTCATAGAAGGGAAATGCAATGAAAGGCTTCAAATGACAATAGGATAATAGCTCTACAGATCTGTATTACAGATCACTGTGATTTCCTCGATATTATGCTTAAAATAAATTAAGGCAAGAAGTGTAGGCATTTGTAACTTTACAATTAGATGAATACAAATGTTATTTTGGTCCAAAGAATGTGTTAGGAAGAATACATCAGATATATTCATTGATAACTAAAGGATTTCATTCTATTTGCTGCTAAATAGACTGACTCTACTAAAGAACTGAAGTGTTTAAGTGTAGTGAACATACTATTTGTATCGTACAATTTTATGAACTTAGTTTTACACCACAGAATTAACTCCTTTTAGATATTTAATATGAAATACGACCTTACTGCAGTGCTAAAAAACCCCCAGCCTCCTACGCAGCACATTCCCACAGAAATTCATTTCTGAAACAGGTGAGGTACGACACTGTAATACTGAGATCTGATTAAAATAAGTGATTGCCTGTCTAAATATGGAAACTAGCTGTATTTTAGCTCAGAGTTCAAATTTACCTCTTGCTAAATAAAACTGTAATACTTTTCTAAGCACCCCACACAATCCACAAGCAGATGCATTTCGGCAGCTGTTACAGATGCAATTGGACATGTAAGAAAACAGTTCAATTTTTTCTTTGCATATGTTTAGAAATTCATGGAGAAAGCAAGCTAACAGAAATATTATTTATTTTTATAGATTTTAATAATGTATTAAGGTCTTATAATTAGGGATATTCTGCGCACACACACTAAAAAACCCCCTGTTCATTATCTGCACAAATATATGTGCACACCCACACAAGCGTTCATTTTAGACACAGAGCATACTTTATTTGGACCTTGGGACAGTGAACGTCACCAGAATAAAAGTGACATTTTGAAGTAAGTTGGTTCACAAACCTTTACTATGTGAGATAAGAATATAGTGAACATTAATATCATCTTTCTATACTATCTTAAGCTTTTTTTTCTGCCAACTTTGCACCACAAAAAATTGCAAGCTTCAAGGGGTGAAAAGATAATAAATATGAAGACAGGAAGACATTCAGTATGACTGAAAAGCTTGAGGGTTTTTTTTTTTACTAAGATCAGTGTTCTTTCTTTCATTCTAAATCCACAAAAATCTAGCCCACTCTGAAATTTTAAAATCTATGAAGATCAAAGAGGTACCAAAGCCAAGGTCTATTCCTTAAAGAACAAATAAAATCCATCTACAAAATGGAGGGGAAAATGCTACAATAACCTACAATTGACATTCACTCTGCATCTGTTCAGAGCACAATTTTACTTTTCCTATTCTGCTGATGGAAAAAATTAAATCCATCAAATCATTGATAGTCTAAGAGATTTCACTTCAGTACCACTAATGATCTGGTAAATGTCAAGACAAAAAAGTAATTAGTTTCAAGATTCAAAATCAAAAGTGTTATATAAAAATATTAGTTATTCCATGGGCAGAAATCAACAGCCTTTGACTTTCACCAAGTGTGAGCCACCTAATCTTTCAAAATCAAAGTACCAGAACACATCTGGAGAAACCAGATTACCTTTCCCAAAAGGAATTCTAATCTGTTTACTGGATTTTTCTCTTTTGTTTTGCTTTGTTTGATTCAGAAGAAATGAGGAAGTTGCACAATGGATTTATCTTTCACTGTGAACCAGAATCAAGAACTGAAACAGTGTTGCATAACACGAAACTCCCCCTTATCCTCCCATGGAGCATGAGGGGGAGTTTTGGGTGAGGAATGAATTCAGAATTATGTCCTCAGGCTTTACTCACCTCTTATTTGGAGCTCCAGTGTAATTGTAACTGACTTTAAAAAAGCCAAAAAGCTGCTCCTGCAGCAGTCCTTTGACTATAGAACTTCTTATTCATGCTCTTCAAAATCATATTAATGCCAAGATATTTTCAAAGAGAGATTGAAATCTTCCTTCAATTCCACCATTCATAGAGTCCTCTCACATGACCCTGTTCAGTCCTCTTTTAAAAAGAGCGGTAATGGCTGGACTACGGCTTTGATCCTGTCACCATTTTTTTGTATTCTAGCAGTTCAGAATTGATATAGTTTCAGGGGCTGCTTTGAGAGTCTTTTTGTAGTTGGGAGCTCAATAATTCCTGCATTTAGGCTGCAGGAGGATCAAACCACAGCAACCTTTCAGGAAAGATCCCTATCTTGATACAGGTACAGTCTAATTCCAGCCATGACCTCATAATAAACTCCAATACTTTGTCTTTCATCTAATTCTCCTATAAAAGCTTCATATATCTTAAACAGCATATCCTAAATACATGTGAGTCACAGTTCTTTTCATATTTACTGAAAACTGATCTCACAAGCTTAGACAGGGGAATTTCTGAATAAGAAATATATTGTATGGAGAAGAATCTATAAACTCAGCCACAGAGGAGAAAAAAATTCTCTTTGAAATCCTTTCTTTGTTTTAGGCACAAAACCTGTACAACCTCTGCACAGCAATTTTAGAGTTTATTCTTTAAATCCAAGGTCATGTAGCCATAGCAGCTAGTTCATGCTCAGAGGGGAGGTAATCATCCTCTGTTCTTCTCAGCAAGTGCTCTTTGCTGAGGTCAAAGAAATGGGGCAATGTAACACTGGAATCCATTACAAATTAGCATAATGTCACCACCTCTCTCTGTGACATTTAAAATGAGCACAGATGAAGGACAGCATGGAAAACAATGCAGTTACAAGTATCTGGATCCAACAGTAGTTCTGGAAAAGAACAAGGAACTGGAATTGCCTGTAATGAATCTCTTAACAAACTCCAGCATTCTTTGTGTTGCCTTCTTTCTCTGACATATCATAAACAAATAAATAAATTTTTAAAATAAACCAAAAGCAAAACAAAACAAAACAAAAACAAAGAAACAAACAAACAAGCAAAACCCCACCACATTCCAGTCAGACACTCACTTCTGAAAGCAGGAAATCTGAATGAAACACCACCATAAGTTTTCACCATTTTCAAATACAAAGAGAAAATAGACATAAAGGTGAGAAGAACACCATCTCAGTGCCACAAGACAACACTACTGTGAGACAATCTGTAAAAGTGAGACCTGTCTCTGCCTATACACTGACATCTAGTCAGACTTTAACACTTCTGAAAATATGAAAAAGAGGGCACAAAATATAAAGAAAAGAAAAAATAAACATACAGACCCCAGAAACAAAGTATGCTGCTTTTTCTTACACAGTCCAGTTGTAATTCCACAGTATTTTCTAATCACCTGTGCACAAAATTATGGGGAAGGAACATAAATGCAGGACAGAGCAAGAAACAACTCATCTCCTATTCAGTAAAAATTAGCAATTTCCATTCCATCCTACATGTGCTAAGCTTTCCGGAAAAAAAAATGTAGAAGTACCTAAAAATTTGTGTCTTAACATATTCTGAAAACATTTTAAGTTGTATGTCTTTTCTGCAACATGATAGCTAATTAGTTATTTGATTATCATAATCAGAAACACTAATCATTGCAGTCTTGATGAAAATTCAGTGATTATCCCAAGAGGGTTATGGTCCAGTAAATGTGTTGACAGGCTATTTGCTATTGTAGTGGCAATGCATCATGATAACATATAGCAGAAAACAAAAGACAAATACAGATTAATACTATCCATAATACTTCAACACAAGAGAAAATGTAATGTGACCTTCAGGTCAAATTACGTGCTTCCTAATCAAGCAAAATTTCTTGTAACATCAGCTGTGCGTTCAGACGACTATAGTCTCCGAGTGAATGAAAATACAAATCCCAGTAAAACAGCCAGCAACCAGTGCCAAGCCATGTCAAGATGTCTCCTTAAAATCCCCTCACACTTCATTGAAAAAATTAATCTGTTTTATTGTATAGAAGTACAATCGAAATACTGCAAGTAAAAATAAAATGCATGAAACAGAATCTCTCCCCTTCGTAAAGTTTTCCCTCTAAATCCTTGAAACACCTAAAAAACTATTTATTCTACACAATCACTATTATATATCTTTACCTCTATATTAAAGTAACCTCCCTTTTGAGAAATACTTAGCAGTATCAGACCTTTTCTTGTGAAAATAACAACAGAAAACTGACATTTGCTAAAGCACTTTTCCCCAAGAAGTTGCAGTTTGCCGGCCCACTTGAGGATTTATTTTTAACCCCATTCCTTCAGCCTATAATTTATTTCTACTTTCAGTTTAACAAGCTGCAAATGGAACTTTTCAGAGATGAAATAGTCATTGAGTTGCTTTAAAATACTAAATTACTATTATCTGCTCCATGAGTTGGAACTCTTTTCTCTCCTTCACATTCGTGCCTTTTTATTTTTATTATTTTCAGCAGGTAATATTAAATGTCACCCAAGCTCTACAAAAATACCAATGCCATTACTTTTTTCTTTTTTTTTTTTTTTTTTTTTTTTTTTTTTTTTTTTTTTTTTTGTGTCTCCTTCCCCTTCAAGACTAACAGCTGCCAGAATTGTGGCTGTCAAAATTGGCAGCTGGGAATTTTTCCCATACTTGCCAAAGAGTTGATTTGAGATATGCAAATAGCACTTCTCCAAAAATTGTCCAATGGGTCCCAAGAGGCATAACTGAGGTTAGATACTTCCTTTACAACTCTGTGAAGCCACTGTATCTTCCAATCTCCCAGAAATAGAAAACAAGAATTCAAGACAAAGAAATGTCATTTTCACAATGACTTTGCATAGACTAGCTGTCTGTCACTCTACAGTGTAAACGTATATGGCTTCCATTGTCACAGTACCCAAACAATCTAAATATTTCATGTACATATATTCTCACCACAACTACCAAATGCAGAAAAGGTATCATTTTATTTTAAGCATAAGGACCCAAGACGTAAAAATGCTAGATAAACCTGGTACAACAAACATGTATGTTATGGATTCTTTATAATGAGCGGGAAATAGGATCTCACAGAACATCTACTTCAGCTATAGAAAATAAAGAAAAGCAATTATACTTGACTCATTTGTCAGACATTTGGCAAATTTGAAGAAAACTCCAGAAAAAAGAATACATGTGGGTGGTTTATTCCAGAGATTTAATGCCTGATAAGTTTTAAGTTTTTTACCCTAAACTTAATCTGTAGATTAACCCCATTTATTCTTGTCTTTCATTAAGCAGAGAAGAAAAGCAGTATCATCATCCTGTTTGCAACAAATTTGTTTATTACAGAGACACTATATTTTCTCTGAGTCTTCCTTTTTGTAAATTAAATAAAACAAATTATATCAATATCTTTTATAGATCATGTCTTAAAAATCCCTCATCATTCTCACTCTTCTCTTTTGGACTTTCTCTAGCTTGCTCAAGTCTTCCTTAAACTGTGATGACCAAAACTACACAACATACTAAATATAGCCTCAGAACCACTGACTTGAATAATTGTTTTTCACATCATGCAGACAGTAAACCTGTTCATATATTTTACAGGATCAAATTTTTAACTCATGTTTAATTTCTGACTGACTATAACCTGATTAGCCAGGTATTTTCATATTGGAGCATATAATTTCTCTTTTCTGAGTGTAACATTTCCCACAAATCTTGAACGAATATCAACTTGTCACTCTAAAGATGTTTTCCAAAATTTTGGTTGCCAATCCCCAACAAGACCTTCACACATTGTTAAAACCTTGATTTTATTTGCAACTTTTACAAGGCTACATTAGTCTGTCATCAACATGATTAATGAAAACACTGAAAGTATTACTCTGCCCAGGACAGACAAATGCAGGACTCTGTTGATATGTTTTCATAATTTGAAGGGACACTAACAGTAACTGATAGATTTTCATACATCACAGGATAACGATAAAACAGAGCCCAGGTTTACTTACAGGAATGTCATGTAGGACAGGATGAAAGGGGTGTACTAAACTCAAGGTCTATTGCATCTACAGATTTCTACGGATCTGTTACCCTGTCAAAAGTACTCTAGATGTAAATTCACTTCTTGTACATATCAAATGCTTGTTCTAGACTATTTCCAAGGCTTCAACTCAGAGTGGATGTGACACCATGGTTCTCTTCTTCTTATTTTGAAGCCCAGAAATATATTTTCATCGTAGAACCTTCCTCCATGACTTCTCAAAACTTAAAAGATTCAGAGAAAGGTCTCAGCCATTAATTTTTAATTTTATTAATTCATTTTATTTTAAGGTCTTTCTTTTAGGCAACCATACCTCAGCATGCACCTCCATCATCAGCCCAATGTCCTCATGTTTCTCATATACCCTATGTACTCATTAAAACACTTCCACTGGGTATTGTCAAATAATTCTGTATGATGGTACATGAGGACTGAAGCAAAGAACAGCACTGAATTCTTTAGTTTCCTATACATTATCCTATATTTTCTCCCTTTATATTTAAGGCCTTGAGCAACCTGGTTTTGTGGGAGATGTCTCTGCCCATAGCAGGAGACTAGATTATCTTTGTGGTCCCTTCCAACCTCTTAACAGTCAATGATTCTATGATTTTAACGGAAATAGAGTATTTTCTAATTTCTATATGTATATGAGATTGACTTAACATTTGATGATTTTTTTTTTCTTATCAATTTCCAATTAACATACAGTTTCCATTTTGCACTACTTTACGTTATCTTTATTTCCAGGTTATTTTCTTTATTCTTATGCCTGTTTATATATATATATTTCTTCTGGGTTTTTTTGGTTGATTTTTTGGTGGTTTTTTAATGGTTTTTGGGGGTTTGTTTGGGGGTTTTTTATGATTTCTTTCTGGTTCAGATTATCAAAGAGCTCCTGATACAGTCATAATGGTATTTTACAGAGTTGCCTGTCCCCTTTGCGCCACCTCTCAAAAGGGTTTGCATACATCTACCAGAGTTTGTGTCTCCAGTTCTCAATATGCTTCAGAAGATCTTCCTTCAGGAGGCTGCTTATCTGTTCCTTAAATTTGTCAAAGTCCATTATCCTCATTCTACTGTGAGGCATTTTTCTCTCTGGGAGAAAGAAGACTAAAATGTAGGTTCCAAATGTTTATTCAAACATGTTGCTCAAACATGTTCATAATTTGGAATTTATACAGTTGAATGGTGTCACAAACAAATGTCATGCTCAGACTGATAAACTCAGGTCTTCAGAATGTCAAAATGATACCCCACACTATCCCACAAATATTTTTTACTTGCAAAAACTCTTGCACTTTCTTACAAAACCCCACGTGTCTCAGAGTTCTTCTCCCCTTTAAATACTACTGTCTGACCATTCAAAAACATGGCTACTATGAACACTGACACTGTATTATCTAGAGGGAAGGATATCGGATAAATAGAAACAGTTAGCATTCTGTTCTGTGAACACCATTTTGAAGAAGTTGGCCTTGCAATTTGAATTCAGGATTCCTGGGAAGTACATTTTTTAATACTCACTAGCAAATAGGAAAAAATCAAATTGTTTTCCTTAAAAGTATAAAGAATAGATAGAACAGAACAAGATGAATACTGATGTAATGGGACTGCAGAAGACTGACTTGGGAGCTAGACAAACTATGAAATATTTTAAAATGCAACCACAACATAAAAAGCTAACTTATATTAAAGAAGAAATAAGAAGGCATAAGTATACTAGAAATCTTGCATTATTAGAAGGCATATAATTTGTCTTATAAGTTGCACTTTGAATCAACAAAATTTACATCATTAGCTACTTCAAAATAATCTGCATGCCTAGTCTTACTGCCTTGCAAACAGGTGGAGGGTAAACATATTCTGTGGGGTCACAGCACACTCAATGATGTGTCAACAAACTGTACCTTACATGTGGCAACCTAGACCTTGGATCATGTCAAGGAAACTCTTTGTATTGACATCATCAAAACCATTTATCATTGATCTCCAGCATTCCTGCTAGGATGGCCTGAAAATATTTAGGCTAAAGCATTAATCCCCTTGAATTTTTAATATTTACAATGTATTTTGTACATGACTAAACAAGACTGGAGTGATGAATTTTGCTGTCTAACAGAGGTGGTTTACCTCAGCAAATAATTTCTCACATTTATAACCTTTCTTACAGGAGCTGAGTGACCTTGTATAAACATATTCGCTCCTTCTATCAAAAATTAAAACATGTAGCATGATTTGACAATCCATCATTTTCCTTCCTACAAAATAATAGAAGGTGAAATCCCAAGTTTTACATAATTACACATGTTGTCTACACACTACAGAATTCTGAGAACACATGAATTTCTGTAGCTTCTAATTGGGCTTTTTACAGATAAGATGTTTCCCACTGGGAAGCAGTTAAAAATAAGACAGACAGTTGTCGCCACGCCAACATGATCCCAACCCACCAAGAAATCCAAAATAAATACAAAAAGACGGTATCACTTTATGAAACAGAAAAGCTTTTTTAAACTTTTCCTAGGAAGTATAGGAATTGGATCGCGCTGCATTTAGTAAAGATGGACCTCAAGGGCCTGCAAGTGTAGGAAAGTCACTGCTATAATACAAAGTCTTATGATGAGGCCGACACTCAGAATGCATTAACAAGAAACTGGATGGTTTTGAGGGTTTGATATGTTCAAGAGTTTGAACATAATCTCAAATATTAATTGGCAGTGCATACACTTCAATAAGAGAGCAAGAACAATGTATCAAATGAATTCCTACAATCTAAAGCCTACTTAACAATATGTCAGAACCTCTTTGTAAAAGCCCTGTTCATGTCTGCTAAGAACATTAAAACAAACCAAGTATTTAAAGCTAGTGAGCAGAAAATTTGGGTTCCAAGACCAATTCCAGTATTTAAAATAAAGGATCATACACAGCTTAAAACAAGATAGGTCATACTAATTTCAGTCAGTACTAGCAGGATCATGCTGTACAAGCGAAAAAAAAAAAAAAAGAAGACACCATATATTTATTTTTTTATGAGCACAGCTATAAAGAAAATCACTGGAAAATTGTTCCAAAAGATGACTTAAGTTGAATAATGTATTGAAAAGGAGGAAAAAAAAAACAAACAACAAACCCCACAAACCTGTGATTTGAACAGTTTATGTTATTGAGATCAAATCCCTACTCTTGATCTTTACTAGTGTTCCTATCACAAGTTTGCTTCTGTATGTATGATCATATAATTGTAGTAACTTTCAACTTCAAGTAATCAAAACTAAAATTTAAAATCTAGTATTTTATTAATGATGGCTGCTGAAACACGTTTTTAATAAATCAAGTCCTTCTGGCTTAACTCGTTCTCAGAATATCACCCAGAGAGTTACTAACCCTGACCTATTCCTTCGGGAAAAAAAACACGCAACAGACCTCAGTGTGTGAAATGTGTGAAAGCAAATGTAAAATAATAACCTGGGTCAATAAGGCTTATTTATGGCTACTTGATAATCCATGCCCAAAAAAATTCAGAACAAGTACACAGAAAAGCTTTCTTTGTCATGCCCCAGCTGTCAAGAAGCTTTAGAAGCCAACCAAACACCACAGTTTCTTAATATGGTGCAGATATTGAATATAATCCTCTACAAAACTACTTACATACTAAATTTAGTATTCATTAACTCAATAGTGGATGCAAGAGTGTTTCATAAAAAGCTAAAAGAGGCAAAGAAGAGGGATAAATAAAGATATTATTTACAGCCAGATTCGTATGAAGACTTTAGTAAAACTGAAAATCTTTGAAAATATGATAAACTTTGGCTACCCACAGAAACAGGTTTTAGTCCAGACTTATTGAAACATCTAACCAAAAGCAAACAACTGCACTGAATGCATAATTGTCTTCCATTTTGTAGCTGGAACTTCATATAGTGGCAAACATCCAAAGAGTGGATGAGATTCAGTTTCCTTAAAAAAATGTTAAAAAATAATAATGCCCCAGAGATTCCCTAACATGACAGGTTATGACCCATAGGGTAGACAGAGATTAGGTCAACTGCACAGTTCAAGAAGCGCAGCATAACCAGTGCGTCTGAATTCCACACAAAGTAGCCACATTTTTATTTCTTACTTCCCTGATACAAACATTAGCTAAGAGACTTTTTAATTGTTTCCAGAAATCTAAAATTGCACACACACTTTTGATTTCACCATTATACAAAAGCCTTTCTTTTCTACCTATTCAGCTAATTTAATAGCACTCTAAAATTACATCAGTGTAACAATTGTGTTCATGTTCATTCTGATCTTAGACTTAATAGGTTTATCCTACCTGTCTTCAAGCAACTAACTATGATATCTACATTAACTCAGTTTTTGTTCTAGATTTTTGGCATGATTATCCCACCTAATATCTGAACCATTTTCTGTCATTACCTCTATTTTCCTTTCAATTATCCAAGAAGTGCTAAGCTTAGCACTTCAACTGGCTGCTTAATTTTAGCGGGACACAAGATCAGTTCCCAGGTGTGGCAAAATTCAGCAGACATGTAACAAGCTAGGCTCTTCACCCTCATGCTCTTCTTATATCAGATAAACAGAGCGTTGGGTGGCTAATGACAAAAATTACTTGGTGGTTTAGGATTGAAACTTAGATTGCAAGCATGCCTCTATGCAGTACATCTGGAGTCAACTGACTGGAACGGGATGGAGACAGTGGCAGTCAGAGCACAAAGACCTCTTGCAGGAGGAAGACCTTAGGCCTCACGTCTCTTTTTTATTTTTAATTTTAATTTTAATTTTAATTTTAATTTTTATTTTTATTTTTATTTTTATTTTTATTTTTATTTTTATTTTTATTTTTATTTTTATTTTTTTTTTATTCTGCAAAACAGCAGCACAGTTCTCAACCTCGACTCTATACCAATTTAATATTAGAGCAATTCATTGCCATATTGCAATAGTTTTCTCAAGTCATTCCAAACATATGAAGAGACCTGGTGCTAGAGAACCTCTGGAGATTACCCAGTTTTGATTACAAAAAAATAAATTTAGGACCTTCTCCCTAAAACCCAACAATCTTTCCTACTCAATACAGGCATGTGGGTATAGGATCAATACTAACCCTGCATTACACTCTGTTACAGCTTCAGGGCTTTCTACGTGTATCAAAAAAGTAGATGGACCACCATATGGAACACTCTCCCCATCTTTTGCACTACAGTAAAATCACAAACCCTCGTTTTAGGACCAGAAGTTTTTGCTCCTGCTCTGTGCTTTCCCTGGTGCCCACGGGAACGGCCAGAAAGTACACTCACTGTAACTTTCAGTAGAGAAAAAATTGCATTTAATTCTGAGGGCTCAGTCCAATTCTGAGAGTTCATAAAATAAACTGACTAGTAGAATATTGTCTAGACTTTTCTCTCAATTTATATCAATTTTTATACAATCTATTTGATTAGGACTTATTTGATATATTTAGTTAAATATCTATTAGGTGAGGGACTGATTTCCTAACATGCAGGGTTACTTACTTTGAATAATTTACAGAAAGCTCTTTGTTCCTGAAGACAAACTAAAAAATGCACTTCAAATTAAAAGTAAGCAAACAAACAAAAGTACAAAGAAAGGGGGAAAATGCTGGGAACTCAGAAGGGAGCTAGAAATATTGTGAATGCAAAAGTGGTAATGAAGCAAAGAAGACTGGAGAGAAGTTGACATTACTGGAGGGCTCTCCCAGTCAACAATCAAATGTACATTTACTGCAGTGGAAGAAGAAAGGCAGATTAAGTTTAAAGATGGAATTTCGCAACAAACCAGGCTTCATGCTTTCTAACCTTTCATGGAATATATTTTTTGATAAAATTCTCTCCTTTTAATGCAAGCCCTTCAGACTCCCAAGAAATTCTCCCCATGCACCCACACTGTGTTTTCTGGCTTGAATAAGTTTGTTAGTAGATAAACACTGCCGCTGCCTCATGCTTGAAAAGTTTTGAATGTAATTGACTGTCAATGATATGATGATTTATAATGCAATCTGCTGCTACTTCTGCTGCTGCAGATAACTCTAATTTGCCTCTATTGTATTAGATATGATGAACTTGACAATCATTTTCAATTTTCCTATTTGGCTTTCATTCAGGTTGATGTGGCCAGTAACAGTGAATTTTCATTGTTCTCCCCCTAAAGCAATAAAGGAACAGGAGCTTGTTTTATATGAAGCAGTTGGCTCTTTCCAAAAGACTCATTTATTGCGTAATGAAGCTTCTGCCAAGCAAAACA
Organism: Melanocharis versteri; assembly: GCA_013397845.1. Lineage (NCBI taxonomy): Eukaryota > Metazoa > Chordata > Aves > Passeriformes > Melanocharitidae > Melanocharis > Melanocharis versteri. Next base: position 317,692 of record VZTG01007648.1, read on the forward strand.
TTTAGTAGAAGTGGGGACAGAAACTTCTGGTTTAAATATTTGTGTTTTACTGAAACATATACTGGCCAAGTTATACTATATAGAAAAAGATAGGTGACAGGGAGAAAAGAGCCTACAGACATGATGGACATTGTACCAGTGGATTGAGACTACACAGGTCCGTAATTCTGATCACACTCACACCTGGAGGCTTTGACTTCTCTTGGGAAGACAGGTGAAAGAGATCAAGATGTTCACAGTTTCTGTTTTTGGGGAAAACTATCAACAAATTAAAAGGAAAAGCGATGGGAAAAAAAAACTCAGTGCATATAAAAATACGTTTAAAGAAATGCTTGCCAGACAAGCAAGTACCATTTGACAACTCTTCAATTTACAGACCCACTATCTTGCAAGGCAACTACTCAGGAAGGTAAAACGCTTGTTTATTACTAGTCATAGAGATAAGCAAATCAGTTTTAAAGTGATACACATTAGACTATGAAAAACAGCCTTTGTGGCTTTGAAAAATGCAGCTTCCAAAGTCTCAGCTTGATTTTCTCTCCATATAAAAGAAAGATAATTACACCTGCATTTGTTCTATCTTGCTTTGGTGTGCACAGACAAAGTGTAAAATGTAAAAGTGACGTATTTCCAGTCCACAGAACAGTTTCTATTTACAGAGTTACATCTGTTTCCTCGTCTAGCAACGTTTTCATAATAGTTGCAATGGAGTTGTAATGTCACTCCAGCTGCCACTTGGAAGAATGAGAAGGGTCCTATCCTGCCTCATCCATCACCAAGAAGGACTGGCATCTAAGTTTCAGTAAGTAAATTCTATTCTGTGGGTAAGATAGGAAACAAAGATTTAAGAGCTCAAGTTCAGTTTGAACAGCTGGCAGTTAGAAAAATGATTTTTAGACTTGCAAGCTAAACACATTTAATATGGAAATCATTGAGAAAGAAGAAATAGGGAACTTCACACTGTCACTAGCACAAAATTACTTTTTTGACCATAACTGCATTTCAAGAATTACATGATTTACAGTATCATGCTTTTCCTGTATGAGAATTAATCCCAATATAATTCATCCAAAATAAACTATACTACTGTAGCAGTTAATTTCAATTAATATGAAGAAGCTTTTTATAAATAATCTTTGCAGAAGCTTAGGCGAAATTTGTGGGGAAATTGACTGGTTTTCCCTTGTTCTTACAGTATAAAATATCGCCACAAACAACATAAAAAATGATGATGTAAAATATGTGGATTGCACAAATACAAAGGTTGAGAGGAATGGATATTGCTTGCTGGACAGCTGTTACAGTAATTCAGACCTGGAAAGCATTAAGTGATTGCCTTTCCCTTGCAAAAATATTGTAAGAATGTATATCTAGACCTTAAGCATCCACTTTAAACATTTTATTTCTTTGGCAACAGGAAGAATTTTTAAAAGTCCAATGATATTAAATTGTTTTCTGAAAGCTTAAGAATTATTTTTTGAACAATTTGTTCATAAAGCTGTAGAAGAAACAAAAGATTTACCCACTCTCAATCAACTTAGAGGGAAAAAGCAAGCAATCCTCCAAATTGTCTTCGACAGAGCGAATTTGTAATTTATAATTAATATGTAATCATCTATCAATGAAGAGAGCTGCATCACTTCACCTTTAATAGATGGAGTAACTGAAGAAGACATTTTGGTTGGAGACAAATGTGAACCTGATTACTGGTTCTAACAGGGAATCAGCTACTACAGTGAAGGTAATATTATGTTGTGGAAAAATGCCTGCAGTTACATACAGATGGTGCATGAGGCAATAATTTAACCAGATAAAATCTTTTGAATGTGCCCTACCTTTCAGATAGAATTTTACTTTTACTGTCCAAGTAGAATTTCAAAGATGCTCTGCTTCTTCTGCTTTATTCACACAGAACATTTATGGAGAAAAACTCAGCCGTAACCTGTGGCTGCACACCGTAAGACAGCACATGGATTGCATTTCTCTACACCACGTGAAGTGTAGGCTCTGAGTATCTATGCACAACATCTTCTCTGTCTTGAAATTCAGAGATCAGCTTAAACCCAAAACTATCAATTTACTCCAACAGCCCTCAGAGACCAAAGAGCAAGAATTGCAACCTCAGGTAGAGAACCACAGCTCATGTGCGCAGGAATAGGCTTTACTCTTTTTTTTCCCAATGAAATAAAAAGAAAAAATCTTTCATTCAGTGCAAAAGTAAGCAAATTTGTTGTTTAGCAAGATTCTTGTTTAGTATAACTGGTTTGTGTCAGTAGACACTGCTTCAAAATTTAAATGCCTTTCAGTCCCTGAAAGCAGAAGCAAAACAAAAGTGAACATTTGACTGAGAACAGAAATGTAAAATTACAATGTAGGAACAGTGCAACAACAAAGCAAAAGCTACACATTCCTACAAGCATGATGTCACATATTTATTTGCTATTTATTATCTTTGGAAGTTTTGAGTTGATACCTTACTCATATGTTATTAATGTTGGAGTAAAACCTCCTGAGACACAGGATAGTTATGGTTGACATACTAAATTGTAATTCATACCCTTCTGTCCACTGTATTAGTTGTAGAGAGAGGAAGGAAAAATAAAGACAAACTTTTTTTGGTAGCTTGTTTAATCTGCTAAAACCTATTTGAGGTAATCCCTGCTCCACAGTGGCTCCCAGTGGGAGATGTAAGCTGGCAGCAATACAAGTATTCCCCAAAAAAGCTGCAACTGAGACATCTCTTTTAAAACATACTCTAAGAACAGAGAGCTGAGCTTTTTTATTAGGAAAAAAAAAAGAAAATGAAAATAAAAAAAGAAAAGTATTTTTCTACAAGCAGTTTCCAGTATGGTACCTCAGATTAATAACAGAACATGAGAAATAACCTGCATCTTTTTGTGATAACATTTAAATGCCAAGTTGTTGAAAAAATTGTTGTAAAATGAACCTCACATACGTGAGCTGAGGACATGGTCCATCTCTGGAGCTGGCCTCTGGGGTTTCAATCTTGTAACAATCTTACCTACATAAGTAAGATTTCTGCTTTCTGTACTCTAAGCAACAGATTAAGTTTTTAAGAGGTCTGCTTATCTTCATCAGGAAGTTACATACCCTATGTTTGCTTTTCCCAATGAGATCATGACAATGAGATTTATGTATATAAATTTTCAGGCAGAAAGAGGTATTCACTCTTTAAACCAGAAACCCTTTAAAATCTGGTGTCTCTATTCACTGCTCTATCAAACAAATAAAACAAAAAAATGCACACAAAACAGTGTCTGAATTTGTCACAGTGTATACAGCTGCTCTGAACTGCAGTAAGCACTAACTGAATTTTTCAATGCGTACAGAGTTCAAAAAATGAAGTCATTATTAGAGCTTTTATGAACACATAAAAGCAATCTAGTGACGAAGAACTTCCTAGCATTTTACAGTGCAGCTTTGGTACTGAAGCAGCACCATGTAGTTAAAGAATTCAGTTTTTCTACAAAGGTGCTTTCATATGCACACTTTGATGACAACATCGTGAATGTATTGTGATAAAAAAAAAAAAGAAACAACAAAAAAAGTCCTCACAATTTTTCCTTGGTTGTTATCCTTTCCTTCTTCCCTTCATTGCTACAGAACACAAAGACCAACATTTCCAGACCTGACACTTAACGGCTCAGCTCCTGAATCCACGTGTGGTATATTTAACTGCAATTTTTATTCAATTCACTGTGGGTGCAGACACTTAGCTTTACACACCAGATCTGAAAGCATTGGTTCTAGTTCAGACAAAATTGTATCACTGGGTGGGAAAGCATGATATCAGAACCAGAGAAAGACTGTGTTCTTTTTAGATGGTACTACATAGCAGAAATAGAAGAAATATTCAAAAGGCATTGAAAGAGAGGTGGTGTGGTGTGAGGTTTTTTTGAGAAACAGAACTGTAAGATTAAGAGAGAAAAAAAGAATTTAGCTGTCATGCAAAGAGCTGGACTCCCTGCGTTAGAGACAGTTTTCATTTATAGAGAGAACTGCAAGCAGCAGAAAACACTAGCATGCTTATTGTCAGTGAATAGCATAATTTACCTTAAAACATATCCCTGAAAATGAAAAGAAAGTTAATAAAGCTGAACTAATAACTGAAGTAATTTTTCCAATCTCCGTTCAGGTGAGAGAGAAAAATAATGTATGGGGACTCCAAATCTAAATCTTCAGTTTCTGACACTGTGGAGGTTTCTAATCTAATTGAAATATTTGCAGTCATTTTGTTGTTGAATATTTTATTAAGAATAAACAGCAATAAATATGTTTCCTGATTTATACCTCTGAAGGGTATTTTTAGTGTTTGAGTTCACAGACAATAAATACTTTCTAAACCAGAAGTGGCAGTGGCATTTGCCAAAGCATCTCTTTTGCTGAAATGGCATTTAACCAAACCCAAGTTTCTCCTGTTTCTAAGCCTTGTGTTCTGCTGGACTTAGTTCCATATTGGCAGACCCGTTATACAAACCACCTGGAGTCAGGGGATCACCTGGCCTCTGGTTTTGTTGATACAGAAACAAAAGTCTCAATGGTGGTGGAAATCGTGTGTCTATACACATTTAATCATTCCTTAGGGGCCTGATTTACCAAATTATCATACAGATTAGGATGCAGTCAGAGTGTGCATCCACATTTCTCTTCTCTAGGATGAAAGGGGTTGGAAACAGGGAAATCCTAGAATATGAAGGTCTTGTATTAGTTGGGGTGTCAGAATAAGAGCAAGTGGCATGTGCATCCAGCCCTGGAGCTTTGTGTAGCTAAAGCCTCAGGCTCATTTCCAGGACCCAGTCATTATTGTCTGAGCCCAGTTTTCTAATACAGTGCAAGAATGTCAATTTAAAACAAAATAGATTTAAGACAAAACAAAACGTTTTCTTAAGTGTCCAGTATAAAGAGCTATTTTCAGCATTGTTTGTTTTTGTTTTGTTTTTCCATCTATGCAAAATACTCTCCTGCTTTTCTTGTTTACCAAATTGAATTTCAAAATAGTAACCTAAAAGAAAATGCTCTGGATCAAAACCTGCAAACTTTTCAATGGCCCTGAACTTCATAAATTACATTAGAAAGAAAAAAAAAATCACAGCCTTTAGGGTTGAATGCTGTTCTGGTAAATAGGATGTGCAGGTGGGATAAGCCTTTTAATACCAGTAAACACAGTATTGGTTAAACAGGGATAAGAGCACTGTCAAAAAGAATCTCAGAAGTTAATGCATAATAGCAATGGGCTTGTAGTGTTATGCAGGAAATAATAGCAAAGTAAACATAGGGAATGGTTCAGGTGCCTATCCATGAGGTTGGGTCAAATCTGGACAGGGTAAGGACTGCAGAGGTGCAGTTTTCACCCTCCACCTAACTGCTACCTGCCACTGAAAAAGCTAATCCTAGTCCTCTTCATTCCCCAGCACTCCTGCAGCAAGGAGATAGTTGGTTCTTACTGATTAGTGGAAAATAACATTTTTTATTTTCCTTTTAAGGGATACAAGATAAGCAACAGTAAGTACAAGGACATCCTTGGAGCCTTGTTGGCAGCAGTCTGTAATTACATAAGATTAGGTATAATGTGATACTATGCCCAAGGCCCTCTGAAGTCTTAGCACTGCCTATTACATTTTGGTAGACAGAGAAGAGAAGAACGGAAAGCTCACCTCTTCACAAGAACTGCTGAACTACATATCTAGATGATGGAATTGGTGATTATGGGAGCCATTTGGAAAACAAGACAGTCAATGCACCACAAACCCCTGTCAACCCACAGGTCAAGGCTATTATTACCAGTATCCTAAAGAAAATTGACACATTAGCAACCTAAAATATGTTTAAACCCCAGATTTCCTAATCTGAGGGTATACGTATTCCTAGGAATGCTTCTGTGAATAAACTTGAATTAACTTCAAGCGTATTTAATCTACCAACCAACCACTGCCCTCTGTGCTGCTATAAAAGTGAGGTTTCCAAACCACTACCATGAATTCTTCCTTCCCACTGTTTGGTCTGAGGTTGCCTCTACCATTCTGACTCTGAAGACTCATAGATCGCTCTAATATCTCTATTTACTGGCTTGGCAATTACTGGTTGTACCTGACCACAGATGGCTTTAGTCAGAAGCTACAAACACAAACACACCCGACTTAGCTCCCCTGCTTAAAGTTCTACTCTGATCACAGATGATACCTGAGAATTTGTCCATTATACTGATAGTAAGAGAAAGACAGATGGATAAAGCAACTTTTCTCTCTGAGGCCTCCAGAAACTTTCTGGGTATTAACCAGCAGCTGTCATAGCTACAGAGATCAGGACAGGTGAGGATTGTCATTGGTACTTGCTGTAATAACTTCTACATTTATTCTTTCAATGAAATGGTAAACCATGCTCTGGACCCCTCTCTTCTGATCATTGTTATAAAAAATGGCTGTGGGAAAAAAAATTAAGGCACATAATTTCTTAATTTCTCATTCTCACTGAAGTTTGTCCCTTTTTTTTTATTATTATTTTTTAAAAATTTATTTTACTCCAATAGACTGACAGATCTTTGAAGCTTTTTGCATCTAGCAGTCTGTTCAGTTGACAATAGTGAAAGGCTGAGGATTGGGGTGTGGAGGGAGACAGTGAGAATGACAGTAGATAAGGTGAAGAGAAGGAAAAAGAAATATCCTTGCATAATACCTAAAAGAAGTTCCTCCCCCACTTTAGAGTGAAATTTAGTCTGCACATCAGTTTCTACAGAGAGACTATAAATCCAAGTTACATAGCCACATACCAAATGCACCAAGGGAAGACACTTCTCTTTTTTCCTTGATAAGGTGTCGCCTTCTGCCACTACAAGATGAGTAAATTACTCCACCTGTCTAACTGATCCCCAGTATTCAGCCTGACACTGACAATGGCAGTGCACCTGTTAGTGTGATGGACAAGTGATTGGCAGCATGGCATTTGCTGCTTTCTATAATAAGTTGGTTATTATACAATGATGTTGACAATCTAGAGACTGCAAATATTAAACTGTAACTAAGCTCAGGTTTGAAAAAGAAAAAAAATACACCAGGTTATAGGTGAAATGTGACCCTGAATAAATTTTATGCCAAAGGCTTCTTTCATTTTGAAAAGAAAAAATATCAAATTTTAAGTATGACACTTTTTCTTAGGAGCAAATTATTCTATTTATGTATAGCCACTAAATGTCAGTTCTGCACTTTCCCATAAACTAAGCACAAGATTGCAAGTCACTGCCTTGATGGGCTTCTCAGGCATATTGCATCTATAAATGCAAGAGTGTAAGCAACTACAGTCACAGTCTTTGTAAGAAAACATCTGCAGCCATAGTAAACTATCACTTCGATGCAACTGTTCCGTTTTCTCCCCCATGGTCCTGCTCTGTATCTCTCTTCTGCACAAGCATCACCCCGGAACGAGTGTCACGGCGCTGTCTCAGGACCGACAAAAGCTTCACCATCTATTAGCAGCTGGAAGCCTGAATGGCCGTGGTGCATAACAGAGAACAACAGTTTGTAGCTTATAAAACTTACTGGCACACCTTGGAAAACAGAATAAAGATCCATTCTGGAATTTAAAAACGGATAAGAAAAATTCAGGCAATTTTTTTTTTTTTTTTTTTTTTTTTTAAATTTAAACTCAACACCTTGTTTCCAGCTGTTACCAGTATCATGCAGAATAAACCCACTGTACCAATTAGGCACGTTTGAGGTCAGCTCATCTCTATCCTATTTTCATCCTAATATTTAATAGTGAGGAATTACTTTAAACCTTTACATGGGAAATTTATCCCCGATATTATTCTTGCTAGTATGAGTTATCGTAATGATTGATATCCTTGGTCTTCACTTAAATGTTTACAGTGCTAAGGAAAGCTTCTCAGTCAGACCATTCATGAGATTCCCTGGCACTCACACTCCAGCCATCAGAGACTTTAGTGGAACGAAGCCCCTTCACAGCGAGTGGCTCCAGAGTGCCTCCCCAAACACCTCACTCACACAGCCAGACCAGGTTTCCTCACCGGTTCGACCCAGGTTTCCCACGGCAGGGTCTCAGATGTCTCGTTCCATAAAGCCATTTATTCATGGTGGAGTAACACAGGAACAGCCCGAGACGGTGCCTCCCAGGAGAGACTCCGAACAAAGGAACCCCTGGGCTTTTATCACAGTCCAAGCGCGCGAAACTCTCGAATTTCCTACCTAGTCCTTGGCTCCTGCTCACTGAGTATCCGGTCACCTGGCTGTGCCGCATGTCCCCGTGCCCTTTGTTACGCAAAAGATGGGCAATTCATGGCCTCTTGCCTCGGGCTCCCACCCAGAGCTCAACCTGAAGCTCCCACTGCAGCTGCACCCCGAGCTACCTGCGCTCAATGTGTGCCACAACAAGAAACTTTCTAGGAGTTTATGAGGTTTTGTTGTTATGTTTTGTTTGTTTTTTTTAATTGTGTCAAGCTGTAATACATGACAATGCCAAGTTGTTGCTATTTTCCATGAGAGCATTTCACTTTGGAGCGTGTTACTGTGATGAAACATAGGCAAAACATGCAAATTATGAAACCTGAAGATCATAATGTGACACCCTAAAACCTAGCATTCTAATTACACTGTTTACATGAATACTACTTGACTTTCCCTTTCTTTTACCCATGATATAATAGATGTATAATGACATAGGTCCTGTTCAGCAAATGACGTAGGATATGAATTTTACATGACGCTCTAATTAAATTGCTTATCTTGGTCCCAGTGGCTCCGTTTGCCCTAGTAATCTGAACAGCAGAGGGTCAGAGCCTCAACCTCTGGCACATGTATCAGCATGGTCAAATCGTTCATTAGCCTATAAACGGTCCACTGTTTGGACTGTGAGAACTTCCTACAATCCCTTAACATTGATCAAGCTGTCAGTATGGTCTGAGACTGCTCTCCAGGCAGCCAGCCTTTTTTGAGAATGGAGAACAGACAGCCAGTGAAGGTGGCCAATAAATGTATAGATGTGATCAGTGCTGTGACATTTGAAGAATGGAATTTGCCAAATCCTTTTGATAACCTCTAAACAAAACCAACATGTTATAGAGAAATGAGAAACACATGAAACTATGCACTTTAAATCAACATCTAAGCAGTAAGCCTTAACTGTCCTCATAATGCCTAGATCATTTTTAAAACACAGGATAAAAGAATACTGCAACCTTACTAAAAAATGTCAACATTTAATTTTGAAGTACACAGCTTGAAATTTTGCTGCAAACAGAAGGCTAATTGCTGATTCATGATGTTACGATTAGAAAAAGACTACAAGATTCTAGTCATAAAACCTCCTCAAAAGGCAAAATAGCAAAGCTTAGAAATGATCATATTGTGTATTCACATAACACCATTGACAATTCATGTATTTATTAATAACTGACAAAATAATAATGTGTTAATAAATTTCATCCATAGTAATTTATTATCTACAAATCTTATAATTCAGCCTTTAGGTTTATAGACATAGATTTAAACTGCATATTGCAAGTCCTACAGATCTGCATAAAGCCACACATAACTCATGGTATTCACAACTGCAACATGCTCAGGAGAATAAGCTGAATAGCTTCTAAACATTTTCAAACATCAGGAGATATTTCAAATAATTATTTCTTATACATAGTAGTTACTAATACATACAGGCACACACACAGACGTGTATATACACACACATACAGAAATAATTTTCTGTTCTAAATTTAGTGGGATAAAAGTCACTGAATTAAAAAAAAATGCTAAAACAAGCAGTTACACACTCTAAATGACTGCTGCAATGCAAAATCCAGTCTCACAAAGCTTGCACAGTGACTTGAAATATATAATTTTTTTCCAATCCAAATGCTATTTTTCAATTCAGTGGGCCTCAAGCTTTTCAACAAACTGGATCAATTTGAAGCTACTCATTCACAAGGGTTTCTTAGATGCCAGTCCTAGAATTCAACATGACAGAAGAGACAAAGAGTCATCTTCATTTCCAGTCACAATCAGCTGTGTGCACAGGCCCACATGTGCATAGGGACCCTGGACTGTGCTGCGGATGCAAGTTGCTCAGGAAAGGGTAAACAGACATCTCTTCTTTCTTTTTTTTCTTTTTTTTTTTTTTTTTTTTTTTTTCCATATTGCAAATAGGGCAAGAAAATGGAATAGTTCTTAAAATACAAAGTGGTATTTTTCAATATCACTTCTGTTGGACAGCTGAGAACTATTATATCAGGAAATGAATAGAAGAAGTGATTGCTTTTTAGCTAAGCAAATGGACAGTGAGCCATTCCCACATACAGGAACACTACCCAATTTCAGTGACTTCACTTCATAAGTGCTAAACTAAGTCCTCAACACAAGGTACTTCAGCCTGCATAAGCCTTAACCACACTCAATTGCAATTACACAGCACAAGCACATGCTCAAAGTAAGTGAAAGTTCAAAAGACTCTGGAGCAGCTGTTCTGTCTCCAATGCACACCTTTACTCGTGTAACCTAACTCTTTGATCTCTTGTAGAAATTTGGCTGCCTTACGCTGTTTGCAAGGAGAAGGCACATCAGTGCAGATCCATTTGCATGCAGCTGATTTGTTTCTATACAAATGCTGCAAAAATAGGAGAAGTAGCTGTGCTGGTGAATAGTACAGAACGAATAAACCAAGTGTAGGAAGCGCAGCTTATGTTTCAATAAATACCACAAAACCAGGAAAGTACATTGTGGTTTTTTATTGGAATAGTAAGAAAAACACAAAAATGGAAGAGATTCTCAGACTTTCAGAGGACTGAGAAAGTTCTTTCTGTAGCGGTTTGGACATTTACACGTGGAACGTGCAGGACCAAACACAGAGAGTAGGACGATGAAAGTAAAGGTCTATACAAAGACTTTTCCTACCTTTAAAAACTGTCAATTTAATGATTTGACATTCGGAACACAACAGGCATACTTATCTTTGATGGATGAAGCTTTGGTCTCTAGCTTTTTTTTTTTTTTTTTTTTTTATTGGTCATCACCTCCTCATTTGCTGTAACATAAGCTAGCAGCAGAACTTGTATGTCAGCTGGATACAGTGCCCCACCTTCAACTCTTAGCTCCTCTGAAGCTTGGCAGAATGCTGTCTCTCATGAGATGGCACCCCATCTGTACAGGTTTTTGAAGTGCTGAGCTATCTCAGCCAAGCAGACAGCATCCTGGCACATCTTTCAGGCTCTCCACTCTGCTCTAGTGCCACCACAACTCAGGTATGGAAGGTTAATAGTATGACAAAATTACGAAATATTTCTGTTTCCGGCAAAACTAAAGATACATTGAGCTGGCCCCAAAATGTGTGCTGTTCTCACATTTAGCTGCAGGTTTATGAACTGTGTCTCAAAATAAATTAAGATTCCTGAAAACAGCACATCTGTCTTGCCCTTTTGAAGCTCAATTGCATCCAAACAAATGAGGGCATTCTGATGAGTGTCCTTTCCACCATACAAAAAAGGCCATAAGTTTTGTTCACAGCCAGTCCCGCTGTGTTGTTTTGTCTGCTTTTTATTTTCCCTTTTACAATGATTTTGATTGATAGTTCTATCAAATCTGTGGTGGTAACCAACTGGCAAAAAATGCTCCAGTGGAAAAATACAACAGAGTTTAATACAGATAAAAACAGAGTTCTACAGAAGATTTTCTAAAAAAATGCACAAAGCCACCATGGTGTAAGGGCATCTTTTAAATCTACTTACTTAACTTTCTAATAGGATTATATGGTAAGACAATACAATGAAAGTGGTAGGTATGGTACTCAGGTATTATTTCCCCTAGCAGATATTCAGTTCAACAGAGCAAGCCACTGAAATTATTATCCATTACTGTCCCTACATAAGTATTTAACAAATATAAGATTTAGACGTGTAGTAGGAAATCTGAATGTGGCTTATAATATCCTAGATTTTACAAAATGTTTAGAAGAAAATTATTTTAAAATCTTACATTCCAGTAACTCTATGGAGTTTTATTTTGGAAGGGCCATTGTGAACTGTCACAATGTGGAGAGGACTGAATCACCAGCTATTACCACCTTATTTTCTCTTTATATTGAATATGTTTTGGTTCTTTGTGAAAGTTACCCACTTTCGCAATATATTTTTTGAAAAAAATACCTTTTTTTTTCTTTTCCAGAGAAGAAAAGACATAGTAGTCTTACTTTCTTATAAGCATTTTTTTTGTTGTATTTTTTTGCCTTATAGCCTGTTTAAGAGACCCAGGTTACATTAGTAACACAACTAGGTTACATTAGTAGTTGTATAGACACAGAATCTCAGTCAAGAAATCTATTAAATCTACTGAAAAATGAATCTTTTGTCAAGATATGGTATACTCCTAGTAACGGTGCTACTCTTTTTGTCATAATAGGTCTCTTAGCACCATCACAAAACTGCAAAATCATTAAGACACAGTCCCTGTCTTTTAAAGAGTAAGAAAAGTTATAAAAAACCCCCTTCCCCAGTAGGGGACTATATGCTATTGAATCAATTCTAAACAAAGCCATGTTGTACCAAAAACACACTCTATAGTTGGGAAAGGTCCTTCTATTGGCCGATGGTGTAATTAACAGCAAAGAATCGAAGTGAGCATATACTATGTCCATTTACTCTTTTCTTTACCCTGAATCAGATTTCCACCCACTCCCCCCGCCCTTCACTGAGTATCTGAAATCTGGTGCTAATTAACTGTAAGCAGCAATAGCTGCAAGAAATCTCTCCTCAGGTTAAGGGCTCTCTAGATGTTTTTGAAATCTGAGTATAGAGGCTTTAAAAATTAACCCTAGAAGAAGCAGTAAAATCGGAGTATACCAATTAAAAAGTCTGCTGAACCAAGAAGAAAGTATTTTACTGACTCCACTGGAGTTTGAATCTGGACCTTGAAGACTGGTATGGAAAAGCATGACCAATGGAAGTGGTATTACATAAATCCCTAAAGATTGTTTTACTCAAAACCTTTCTCTGCACAGGGGTCATTCAAAGCCTTTCTGTGATGCACCACACTAAAAACAATCTTTAGGAATATTATTCATGACTGTAATAGGGAAAGCTGAGGAAATACATCACCTTACTGTACAGGATCTTCAAGCAAGCATTTAACAACTTCTGCAAAGGTTATGATCCTGGATAGCATTATTAAGCCAAATCTATTGTGATACCCTTTTGATATTAGTTTGTTGTATCTAAATTCCTGTGATGGCTCATTTATACAGTCCCGTTCGAAAAATTCCGTAAGTGGAAAACTAAAATATTACAAAGGTTTGGGGTTTTTTTTCCTAATTATGAGTAAATATTACAGATAAAATTAAAACAAAATTTAAAACAAAAAAACCAAAACCAAACAAATAATCATTAAAAACAAACAAACAAAAAACAACCCTTAAAATAAATACAAGAGACAAAAAGAAAGACGGAAGCTTTCTATGCATTTCTTAGTGAAACTTGCTGTCCTGGTCTGTCCCTTCAACTGCATGTCTTCTCACTGAAAGCAAAGGTGAAGTGATGGATTTGCATTCAGAAGCACAGATACACTGTGTTCTTTCACTTTTCTTATAAATGGCTAAAATGAGGCAGAGAAAGAATGACAAGGAAAGGCTTATCATTAATTGTGGGCATTGTGCCAGTTGACTCCCTCCATACAATGCCTTCTCAGAATCTGAGGAAAATTAAATATGTAAAAGAGAACATCAGAAAGCCTAGCAAATTTTTATGCAAGTATTAAAATGAGAGGCGAATCAGAGGAGTGTGTATGTATGTTTTTAGGAAATTCTACCCCGCACAAAAAATAGGAAATTAATTAATTGCATAAGAAATACTGCGTGCATACATCAAGCTTGTCTTCCACTGACAAAACAAATACAGACAAAACCACGTTTACATTGCAAATCTATTTCCTAGGTCAGGCTGTATATATATATATATATATATATATATATAAAAGGAAAGATCCTCAATGTAGCAAGTTAATAAATATTTCTGGCTGATTATCAGATATTTAAGCTAGAAACAACTGGATTTTTTTGCCTGTTGTGTATGTCATAATATCTAAGTTTTAATAAGAATTTAACATTTGATTTTAAAAGACTGGCCACTATTCTCATGTATTCAATATTCTTAGCATGCTAGTAAAACCAGAATTGTCACTCCTTTTAAAAAAATAACCATGACAACACAGTCACAGGGGATCAACCTGCTTTAAATATTTTGAGATATCATTATTTAGGTGAACAACAGTTTTTATCCAGTAAGTTCTCCTTGCACACTTTAAATGAGCAGCTCAGTATGACAGAGGAAACATAACAATCAGAACAAGCCATTCATATGTGACAATATAAATGATTTCTTCCAATGTGTTGATGAAAAACACATTTCTATTTGTTCGAGGTATCACACATCATAGTAGAGAATCCTTTAGACTGAGTCCATTCATCAAAGCCAGCCGACTATGTTAGCAGATGAGTTACTGGAACACTACGCAGATCTTTTTTCAGCAGCAAAATTCACTATATTCACAGGTTAAAATGTAAATAGTAGAAACTGAATTGTGACATGAATTCAGTATCATTGCAATATAATAGAAAAAAAGGAATAAATGAATAATCATGTAGCCTTTCTCCTAAATAGTCTCCTATTGAAAGTTCGCAACAAAACTTCAGAGTAGAACAAAACTTATCTCACATCTGTGCACATTCATTAGCTTCCCAGCTGAATCCAAAACATTATCAGAGAAAGTCAGAATTCATGATTTTAGAAAAAAAATTGTGTGGGTTTTTTTACAGGAAAACAACTCTCAATTAACGCCAACCCTAATTTAATCCTTGATGTAAGACATTCACAATCCCTTAAAATAAAAATGTGATTTAAAAGGAAAGAAAAAACAACAAACAACGAAAAACACAAGACTCAACAGCTGTATGCACTTTTAATCTTCAGAAAAGCATGTGTTCTGAGAATCATGTTTGTTTTTAAAACATCTGTAGGTATTTTATAGAAAATTACTTTCTGCAAAAAAACAACATATTGCAATTACACATCACACACATTGGTATTCTCATCTTATGCCTGCCATACCAATATTTCATCTAATACTAATATAATGAGCATATGCACCACCTACAAGTTATTATTGCAATTAGAATACATTTTTTACTTGAAAACACTTTTATTTGTAAGAAGAAATAGGATTATTTTAGCTAAATCCTTATTTTGTACCAATCATACTGTTTTTTTAAAAAAAACTGCAACTGGGAACAGAAAGTAGAAAGCTGCATAATTTCAATTTGCACAGAAGGCGTGGATGATGTGTATTTACAAGAAAATATCTTTTAAAGAGATTACCTTTTTCACTTTCTATCCTAGCTTCAGTGTAAGAGTCCTTAATGCTATTGGCATACACACCTGTCGATTGATCAATGTCTATTGAGTTACGTAGCCAAGTGTGGGAAAACCATGTGATAATCAAATCTCTCTATCTAAGGGTATATTTGAAACTTTCTCCTATCTTCTGAACTCTCATGTTCTTCGGCATTCAGCTTAATTACCCAGATGTTTTCACAGATGAACACTGACTCCACCAGCTACTCTTGCGTGGCGGAGCAGGCTGCTGACAGGTGGCTTTACCACACTCTCCATTCTCAGAGAGAGAGCAAAGCACAATGCACTTCACAGGCTGGGGAGCCGGTGATACAAATCCCTCATTTGCACTCTGATGTGACTTTTTGCTCTCTACAGTAGCACTGCTGGCAAACGAGACAGGAGCTCCCTCCCCACACTCCACAACACATCAATAATGCTCCGTAATTCATGCACTGCTTCCAGCGGAGGAGCAGCCGGCTTCCACTGACTCACCTTGCAAGTGGATGCTCACGTGCCAGTGGGAAATGAAAATTGATTCCTGCAGATACACTGCACCAGGTGGCTCAAGTATTTTTCCTGGATATGATGGAGGTGGAAAGGGAAATGGGAATCGGGGTCTGCAATAAAGAAGGATCTGCACTGGAGAGATAGGAACAGCATCACCTAAGGCAGAATGTCTATTTTTGCTGTTACAGTTCCCAACTAGAATCACAGAACTCAACCAGATCCAAGGGTAAACACAGTTTGTTGCTTTACATGTTAAGTAGGGCACACAGATCTTGTATAGTAATGAGTAATCTATTATTTCTGTGCCTCCCTCAGAAAGTCTGTCCCTTAACTATGCTTCAGAGCAACCTTGAGTTCTTATTGATACCACAGACCCATTAAATCAAATCACAAAAATATCAAAGCACAGATTGGAAAATCATTTGGGGCATTTAAAAATACAAAAACTTAATGATCACACATGTGCATCTACAGGCCTGAGACAAGGACCCACATTTCTTAGGCCTTCCCAGGTGCAAAATAAAGTATTTCCAAATTAGATATCTTCTAAATTGGAGGCACTGCAAAAGCATACAATGCCGAAGCCCATTCTACTTATATATATATTGTTATTTATCATAACACTCCTAGAAAGAGAAGAACTGGCCTCCTAATCCAAATATGCCTAAAAAATATTCAAAAGTTTCTGTCAAGATGAGTTAGTCTTAGAATTTTATCTCTCTGCTGGTTATTAAACCTGACTATAAAAATGTTAGGACATTATTCCTGGAGCAGAAGTTAAAAGACAACACACTCAAGTGAAAACGTCAAGTTGTGTGAGATGAAGACAATGAATGTACACACAATGCAGATTCCCAGTGAGTGAGAACAGACATTCAGAAGTGGTTCAATGAGACATCTAAAGCATGTCCCTCCCATTATGGACAAAAATAGATTCCCATCCTCACCTGAGTAAGGAAGAGTAAACACCTGGATGGTATATGACAGTTACTCAAACTCAATCCTGTCTCTTTGTCGTCTAATCAGCGTGATAATGTATGCAACCCCTCCAGCAGTAAATATGTGATTCAATGACTGCAACAGCAAGTTATGAAACCACATAAGAAAATGAATGCAAGAAAGGCTTATTTCTCTTTTTTAATTTTTTTTAATAGCTTCCACTATCCTTTAGCATGTACCGAGCAACAATGTTGGTCAAAATACAAAAGTTGAATGTGAATTCATGTGATTAAGAAGATTAATTTCTCCTCCTTACCCAAAATATGAACAACATATTTCAAGCCCCACTAACAGTTATTAAAAAATAATAACTCCAACAGTATAGATTCACTGCCCAGAGTCACTACATCTGTTGTGTGAGTGCCTTAAGCTTTGCTATGCATTTGCGTAGCCAGATTGAGCATGCCCAGCAATATGTTCAGCACGTGATGTATTTCAGCTGTTTATTGTCCTTACATATATATACGTGTTTTGACAATGCTCTAATATGAAGGACATTGCTGTCAGGAGCAATCTTTTCGCAGCTATAATGCATAGTCCTTCAGAAAACCATGCAGAAGGGCTAGGAAAGTTACTGTCTTTAGGAAGCATTGTTTTAGCAAATCTTTACCTGTGTTTACCACGTGAGCAGTAAATCCTTTCTTTCTAACAATTCCCATTCACTGCTTAATGTGCAAAGGGAACGTATGGGTTTATAGACACAGTCATTTGCTTTATGAGAAACTGTTACCGACAGCCCTTTGGGAACATTAATACCTGGTGGTTATTTTCTGCTTTTTAATACTAAAATGAAGACCTCAGTTTTTATATATGCAATAATATTGTTGTTACTGTAAAAACAGATTTGTGTTATTCAGACCTTATACTGTTTTCACAGTAGGTCTGGTTACATGAATTCTAATTATCTTCAGCAGAAAAAAAAGTGGAAAATTCTTGGAGTCATGAATTTCTAATGTGTAACAGTTTATTCTCTGTAAATAACTTACAGAGATTATACAGAAGATAGTGTTTCTCCTTCCAGAAAGAAAATAATAATTTTCATAGAATTTGCTGCAATAAATACTTGTGTGAAAGATCTTAGTAGTTAACACCAAATGAGTCTTTCAGTCTGAAAAAACAAAAAAAAACAAACAGATGAATTCCTCGGAAAGCAGCTAACAGCTATAAAGGGAAAAAGATTTTTTAGATAAAGATTCATAAGAACATACAGTTCATCTCCAAAAGAAGTTCGAGCTAAGACTCTACCCCAGCAATAGCTCAGTCACATATTTAACCTTCTGCTCTGCAAGGAATTGAGGTGACTATTTGCAGCTTCTGAACCAAAGCATGCAGTTTTGCTAAGGAACAGGTTAACAACCCTGATTTTTTTTTTTTTTTTTTTTTT
>VZTG01007648.1:335993-361204 GCA_013397845.1 Melanocharis versteri
TTAAAATCCCGTTTTTTTTTTTTTTTTTTTTTTTTTTAATATAAAGAGTAACCCTATTCCATTATCTGAAAAAAATGGTCAAGAGATATTTTCTACAGCTCCCATCTATGTGAATTTGATTTCAGTGCTATGGCTTAAGTGTAGCTGTTCCAAAAAGAATCTTTCTTTGTACTGAAGGAATCTCTCAATCTACTAACCATAAATTTCTAGAAATGAATTGTTCTGACATCCTGCTCTAAGAAGGGTAGAGAGTAACAGATGAGGTAACACAGCAATAAAAAAACTTTCCTCACTTTTCCTTCACAGAATTTATGGCTTTTCTACCCACTGTCACCTGGACTCCTTTTTTGCCGAGTTTTCATACTAGTCCTTCTCCTGTGAAATCATTAACATGAATATTCACTATCACCTCTTACTGCCACTGGATTGTTACATGAGGAACAGGACTCCAGACGAGGAAGAAAGCTGTCAAGGTTGGGGATGTTTTTTGGTTTGTTGGCTGGTCGGTTGGGGCTTTTTGTTTGTTTTTCTTGTTTGTTTGTTTGTTTGTTTTTTTGTTTGTTTGTTTGGGGGTTTTGTTGTTGTTCTTGGGGTTTTTTTGTTGTTGTGTTGTTGTTTTTTTTTAAACATTACACATTTTTTAAATCACAGTAAATGATTACTCTGATAACTATTACTTTAAAAGTAACTTGGGCAGTGCAAGATGCATTTTGGAAACAAAAATACAGTAGATTACTAACATTATAATTGCGCATTGCTAACCTTTCCTAAGGAAGACTAAAGGAAGATTTCTAGCTTTTATATGTCAGAACCACACTACATTTGCTATTTAATATTCAGTACTTCCTCAGCTTCTGACTTCCACAGACAATTAAAACATCCCTATCTTCAAAGATGTGCTTTGGAATGTACTTTAAGTAGTTAATTAAGCAAGCTACAAAGTGAGAAAAGAAGTTTTAAAAGTTATTGTGCTTAAAGAACACACAAATTTGTCAAGAAGAAATTCAAGTATACATTGAAAGTGTAAGCACCTTATCATACTAGTGCATTTATGGTATTTAGATAGCAATAGTCATAACTCCTGTTTTCTACCTCACTGGAATTTCTGCTACCAGTAACAGCAGAAAACTATTCAAGCCTTCATGACCTTTGTCTTTGAGATACTGCATCTGTGTCCCATTATGAATATGAGCAAGCTAATGAAAACACATTCTCAAGTTTTTACACATTATGAGCTGTAAACATTACACATTACAGAAAAGCTGTAACAGTACGAGAATATATGATGATTAAGACATTTGTAATATGTTCTATCAGTTCTATTTCTTGTGGCTTCTCTATGTTCTGTCTCACACAAAGTTTTGCTCTTCTACTTTGTCTTCTTCAAAAACATCCTGAAACACCAAGGGATGAACTGAGACAAGCATGATCAGAGAGAAAATAATTTTCAGTACACTCCAGGAAGTCCCCAAACCACACACTAGGCACTTATGCTTACACAACTGTGGAACAGAACAATAGGTGGATTTTGTAAGAAGTGGTGGATTCCAGTAAAACCAAACAAACATGCACATCAATTTTCTTCACATCCAGTGGAACATCCATCTCTAAAAACTGAAGAAATTTTTAAAAAATTCTGAATACCATTTTCTTCCGATAAAAATATTATCTTTAAGCATGACTACATTACAATGACAAAGCAATGAATTATTGTATCAGTTTAATCTAAAATAAACATTATCTAGATTACTTGGTGGGTAGATTAGAGCCTGCATCCTCCTTTCATCTAAGGAAACCGAGCAGTTTAGGACATTTGCCACACCCCTGTGTCTTCATAAATATCATGTTAGACTCATCATCCAGTAACAGTACCAGTCAGTTAATGGTACACTATTTGAATGCTGTTAGTCTAAGAGTTACAGCACAGAGTCTTAGTGTCCTACATTAAAGGCAGATGAGAGAGTTTTGTTCCACTGTTCAGTGCTGTAGATCTCATTGCTCATAAAAAACAATAAACAATGGCAACTACTGATGTTAAACCACTTAGGTTTCCACTCCGTAAGAGAAAACAGAAGCTGACATGAGCTTGCAAGGAAAGCAGTCTCCTGCTTTTGTCAAATCAAATAAAAATGAACTTTAAAGATACTTTGGTGCTCCAGTTTCAAAATGAATTGTTACTGCCTTTTGTAGCACTTCTAGAATAAAAGAGAAGCAGGTTCTGCTCGACATTCATCCTGACTTGTCTTAGAATTTGAAAATCCAGATAGGTGTTCCTTCATTTAACTCATAATATAAACCTGTTTCATTTTATGTAAAATGTAACTCTGATCCAGAACGGAGAATAAACATGTCAAACCAGAATTTAGTAAAGAATGGAGCAGGTACACTATCCTGGTTTTCAAAGGTTTCTCTTTGCCAAAATAGAGGCACAACACTTGTAAGGGTTGTAAACAACATGTATCATGTGTTTCCTTCTGCACTTACGTGGTAGAGAATTTAATTTATCCTCTGAGATATAAGGTCAGGAATATTTAAATAAAAAACAGCAACAACAACAAAACCAAACCAAACCAAACCAAACCAAACCAAACCAACAACAAAAACAAAACAAAAAACCAAAACAAACAAACAAACAAAAAACACCCCACAACAACAGCAGATACTTGAACTATTCAGTACTTTACAGCTGATTAACTATTGATCTTAAAAATACACAGATTTCCTTATAACCAGCACTTGAGATTATCTACATATTTAAAAAAAAAAAAAAATATATATATATATAGAGAGAGAGAGCAAAAGCGGTCATTGAAATAGAGGGAGAAGATTCAAGAGAATCAGAGACAGAAGACTGCTTGCCATAAGCATTCTAGGATAACTTTCTTATTGTCTAGACATTTTTTAACCCTTAGCTAGTGTAGATTATAAATTACACTGCTGCGGATGGTTCATTTATGCAGACCATGTGGAAAATATCATTATTAGACAATTTTCCCTGACAGGATGCTGAACCCTGTACACTTTCAGAATCCAGGAATTTAATTTAACTCCTTGGGCAGAAATCCTGACAACATGTTCAGGGCTACGATGTGAGAGAATGACCAGGGATGGTCTTTGTGCAGTAAAACTCTCACACGTCTGTATAAGGCGGCGTTCATGGGAGGCTTGGGTGACAGATAGTAGATGCTGCAATTTTGCAAACTCAGTAATAGTTGGTGCTGCTTTGGTAGGTGGGTGGCTGCATTTCAAATTCAAGTTAAATCTAAACACTGTTTTCTATACATGCTTCCTAGACATGCAGAGACAGAGGAAAATCTTTTTTTTTTTAATTTGTTTCTTTATGTGCAGCATATTTTTCCTAGCATGAGGTAGCTGAAATGTTTAGATAGTAACACCCATTCCCCATTTAAAAAGTGAGATTTTTCAGATTAACTAATTAAGAGCTGCCTGAGCAGAATTTTTTCTCAAGAGATGTAAAGTACAAGTGAAATAATGTTTTTGGTAAAATTAAAAAAAAATATTTGTGGTGGTCATTGCATTAAAAACACTGTGGATATATTTTAGAGATAAAATCTGATGAAAAATCATCTTTAATGCCCAAGATGATAAAGTTATGAATATACTGATATTTTTAAGATTTAGGAATAAATCTTAACTGACATCTTAATGAAAAGTTCTCATACTATGCAGTATACCCGCTTGTTCAAAAGGAACTTTGTATGTCAGGATAAGAAAAGCAATAAAGAAGGTTGAGAGATTAAATCCCACCGCTTTACAGGTCTGGAATATTTATCTACTTATTCTATTTTTAATTCATCTGACCATCTTCCCTCTGTCTGGCCCATTTGGCATACACTTTTTGTCTGACCTTACTGTCTGGAGATCATCTCAAAATGACAACTGAAAGCACAGCATGATACACAGTATGCATCCCCTAGTTCACCACACTTAGAAGAAAACAAAATAAATAAATAGTGAAGTCACAGGAGTCAAGATCTCCTCCCAATCACTTTTTAAGAAGGAAAGAATAAAACAGTGACATTTTCTATGTCTCATTAGAGTACCCCATATATATATATATATAAAAAAAAAAAAAAAGTATTCATGTCACATCAACACACAACTATTTCACTTCCTTAAAAATGAACTGCATGCCTAAGGATAAGATTCTCCACTAGCAACATGCACGGACCATTACACCTCTAGTAAGCCAAGGAAGATTTTTTAAAAAATCCAGTATATATACAATACAGTTATACTAATACATACTTTGTTATGGAGATGTTAATAACTGCCTGTAATAGTTTCACTGATATTCATTTATAATCCACTTCCATCTATTGGCAAAAAAAAAAAAAAGTAAAAAGCTAAACAAACCCTTTCAGCACTGGTATTACATGAAAGTGTATTTTTAATCAATATAAAGTTAAAAAGTCATTTTTGGAAAAAATTACCACTCTTGCCTGTTTTACTGCTGTCTATAGTTGCTATTTGCTTTACTTACGGCTATAAGAAACAGAATTCTGCTCTACAGCAGAAGGATACTACGATTACCTGTGAGTTGTAGCATGCTGCTTAGAAAAGAAATACATATTTCAGTATGGAACCAAGAGAAATTTACCATTTGTTTAGAGATTGCTGATGCTTGGGTAAGAACATTGTTTTGTTTAGCTTTACTATTTCAATAGCAATTTCAGTATCTTTTTATAGATTATGTCATCTTCGAATAACTGACTTAATTTCCTCTTTTAAGTTTGTTGGTTTGTTTTTGGTTTGTTTTTTTTAATACACGCTGCTTTTTTTAGACATACTGCTTGTTTTAAATAGGTATCTTTTCGTTTCTTTTTTTTTTTTTTTAAATATACAAGTAAAACTCATCTTGGTCATATCTCTTAGACTTTCTTAAGAAAAACAAAACAAAGGAAGAGAATGTGCTCATATATCAGTTTAACACAGTTAAACATACAACATTAGAATACAAATTGAATGTGTACACACATGGATCTTAATTGGTCTAGCAGATTCTCAAACAGTTCCTTTACAGCTGTTGAAGAAATAAAATAAATTAGCCACAAAGCTTTATCTGAACAGCCAGAATATGTTTTCCCTCTCTCGTCTGCCTCTTATTGTAAGCCATTCTCTTTTTTAAGGTCTGACCTTCCTGGCCACAGAGCTTGGAGAGATTCATCAAACATGGCACAGGTGATTTCTAAAACATCCCTGTAGCTACTGACAACCATCTCCCATCTGAGGACTTATCACTATCCAAATTTTCAATTTCCTCAGGAACACATTTTCATAATCAACCCTCACATCCCTGTTTAAACTTGCCATCTCACTGTCTGCCACTAAAAAGCTGTACAGTTCCAACCCAGGCAGAATTACTGGGGCACAGGTAACTGCAAATATGAAGCCACACACTCCTCTCATACACAGGCAGAAAACTTCACTGATCAGCTCAAAATCTGACTCCAGCTTTAACTGGAGTTTTACCACTATATCAGAGAGCCAGGTGATCTATGAAATGCTTCCTTAAATATTGCATTTTATCCCTTTAAGCATTGCACTTTTCAACAACCATTTTTCTTTTTTTATTTCTCTCCATGCTAAAATTCACAAAAGGTTATTCTGGCATACATAGCTTTACAAAGACACTAAAAAACTTGCCTGCATTTACAACCTTTTTTTTGAACACAATTTTCAAAAACATGTTTACAAAGTATGTACAACTGGGCACTGATGACTGTGGTGGGGTGACCCTGGCTGGACACCAGGTACCTACCTAAAATCTCTATCACTCTACTTCTCAGCAGGATGAGGGGAGAAAATAAGAAACTCAATCTTAGCCAAGCCCAATATAATGATTCTTGAGGAAAACGAGAATGTCTTTCTATGCTGCTTAAGAGAGCTCAATAAAACTAAGCCTGCTCATTTATGCAAGTAACACACTATAGAGACAGATACCATACAAAACAGGATTTAATAAAAAGCAAGTAGGAAAAAAATATCAGCAAATTACCCAAGCACAATCTGGCTAAAATAAAAGTTATTCTACAGCAGAGTCAGAGATCACAGACATGAAAGCAGTTTTATTGTGATCAATACTGATATAGTTCACAGAATCACAGCAGAAAGCAGTCAACCAGAGTCTGCTATTGGATAAAGAAATCTGACCTTCAGGGCTGGGATCCTATCATGTTTGAGACCCAGACAACCAAAATATTATTCACTCACAAATTAATCATTGCCATTCTGGAAAGTGCCTTCTAAGGAAACGGGTGAATGAATTAGCAAGAGGACTAACTTCAAAGGGTCCTTTACAGAGAAGACACATGTAAATAGCAGCACTTTGATCAACAGTGTCCATCACCTGCCTTTCTCCCAACACAGATCTACTATTTGTCAATAAAATAAAACTACCATCAATCATGGAAAAGGTGTCTTCTCTATATATTGGTCACTGAGTTGAAATACACCTGAGTAAGCTTTTGAAATTTGCATTATCTAAAGAGTGCACTATGACTTTATGTTGCGACACATTTTGTTTTTAAGAAGATCTTGTACTGAAGGAGCTTCATGAGAATTAGTCTGGCTTTTTTTTTTTTTTTTTTTTTTTTTNTTTATGTTTTTTTGTTTTTTTTTTTTTTTTTTTAAATACAGATGCTAATGACACTGTTACCAAGAATTAAAACTTCATGTTATAGGCTATTTCTTCATAGGAGTCATTCCTTCACCATTCATAGAAAAACATCACTACATATGGACAATATGTTATGATCAGGAGTAAAAACCTCAAACAAAACCAAAACCACAAACAAACAAGCAAACAAACAACTACAAAACAAAACAAAAACCCAAACAAACCCTCTTGCAAAAAAACCCCAACAAAACAAAACAAAAAAAGCAAACAACAAACCTATGTGGGACTAATGAAAACTCTTTTCTTTTCTAGACGCTGCTAATTCTATAGGATTCCGCCTCTCCGGGCCTGTTTCCAGCCATTGTACCTGGAGTCCAACTTGATTTAATGATTCTAGCTGATAAGAGAATGCAAACAGTTTACTCCTACATCATTATGCAAGGTTGCGTGCAGTGAGAGGGATGCAGGAAGCAACTGCCTCTTCTGTCAGGCCACATCTTCAGAGACATGTCACGTAGAAAAAAAGCTCTTGAGCTCTGCAAGCAGCACAAAGCTCAGGTTTACTGCTCAACGAAAGATAGCACTCTTTATCTAACCCGTATTGCCACCAGGTATGGCACAAATCCAGGAGGAGGCAATAAATCGGATAAACAACCGATGCTAATTCAGGCATGATTATCTCAGCAATTATGCCATATTCTCCTGCTCCACTTTCAAGATGAAGTCTCAAGCCATCACTGAGGTAGACTGTGCAGACAGAGGAAGGTTGTTTCTGATTGCTTAGAAACTTCCCACGAGAAATATCTTCTTCCAGGAAGAAGAAGGGGTCTCGAGGGAATTTGTGAGCAGAGTAGCATACTCTGTCCAGTAGGGGTACCCTGTATCTACCAGGAAAGCCTGACTTGATACTCTCTTGATCACTGTGTAGTGATCTGTACCTGGAAAAATGAGCATAAAATTATGTTTTCTTCTAGTTCAGTAGCATTTTTACACTTACATTACACCACGGTAAACAATTACACACATTGCAAGGCAGCGAAAGGTTTGAAAGGTGTTACTTTTTACCTGTCCTTCACTGTTTCTCAGCGGAATGCAAGTATAAAAATGATGCCAACTGCCTGCAGTAAGAGTCACTTGGGTCCATCTAAGAATGTCAAAGTATTTTTCAAACAACCAATTCCCTCCACCTTCACACAAAATAACACAAATAAACCCCACCCTATATTAGGATATAGTCAAGCAAAGCAAGCCACAAAAAAAGTTCCCTAAGGTCAGGGAAAGTCAACTGAAGAAACTCTTATGTGTCCAACAGACCTTATTCCCAATCCCCTGCCCTAACCCTTATGCCACACCCACACTTCATAATGGCATTATCCATAAAGGCCCTAATTTCATTTTCTATGTATTGTGGTTGCTCTATCTCTCCTTCTCCTTTCCTGCAGGCCATAGAAAGGACTCACTAATCCTCCTCTCATAACAAATGCCTTTTTTTCTGACATGCTGATGTTCATGTAGATGTGGATTTGCACTTCCTCCCTTTTCCTCACAGTGGGTGAAGCTTAAGTTGTCTTTATATTGAATGATAGGATACACACAGAAGCAGAAAGAAATAAGCAAGAAAAAAAAGAACAAGATAAGCAACGAAAACAAGTTTCACAAATCTCCTCAACTGATGATGGTGTGCTGTGACAAATGTATAGATTTGTCATAGATTCTGTCTTGTATAGAATCTGTCATAAGCTAGCAAGAAGACAATGCAACTTTTAAAGGTCATCTCTGTTCCCAAAACTCTTCATTAAAACAAGATGTTGCCTTTAATCGTATTTTGCTGGCCAACAACTTCTTCTTCCCTTTTTCAAGTGCTGACATGAGTCATGTGCTTGTGAAACATGGTTGCCACTCTTAGGGTAGCTAAATTTCATAGAAATACCAACACCAGTTAAGAAAGCAGCAGCACTTCTGTAATGATATGGTGCCATTTATCTCATATAGGGACCAATCAGACCATGTTTTCTCTAAGAAAGTAGTCGAAATCTCCAACCCTTTTCATAGAAAAGGTTGTGCTCAGCTTTCAGACATGCTTATATTCATCTACATGTGGATTAAGAACTTGCCAATGCATAATTACCCCTGCTGTAGGTGCCTCCCCAGCAGGTACTTCTTTTTAAATCACATTAATTGTTAGGTCCAAGTATGGCACTAGCTAATCACATCACAGGTTACGTAATTTCATCATAAAAGCCCTATCTAAGCACATGGTATACATGCTTACAAAGTGATTTCAAAAGTGTAATTCCAGTGTTGTAGCAGTAAGTGCAGACTAAAAAAGGTTTAAGTATTTTCTGTACACCCCACAGGAACTCATTTTAGAATTTCCTCCTCTAAAAGACTTTAGCAGACAACCATTTTTCTTTTCTCAACGCCATTTATTGCAGTAAACTAGTGCTTGCTTATCATAACTGTTCCATGTGCATCATGAAGATGTGATGATCTATGTCCTTAAGTCTCTTCCTCACTTCCTCTTCCACCAACCTATCAGCATCAGGAGATTCAAAGCATAACAATTACGACACTTAGCATCACAACCTTTTTGCCATGACCCTACTATTTTCTTCAGAAACAATGGACATTACCAAGTTAACACTCTGCGAGAGAGAAAGCTGAGCTGGATCTCAGCAGAGCACAGTAAAAGTACCACGGTGAGATGCGTGTGCAATCAGCCATACAGGGACTTAAACTAGAAGTGGTCTTATTATGCAAACAGTAGTCTCTGGTATGCAAATAAATACAAACAAAGCAAAACACAGGACTCTTGAATAATACCAGCTGCTGCTGGCAGTCAAGAAATCACTTCTTACAATCACTTAAAAATAAACAAGACACACACACCCATTCTAAACACGATTGGCATATAAACACCTAAAGCGATCGCAGATATGGCAGGAATGCTTTTAAAATCCAGAAGTCTACAACAATTTCTGGCCCTCTAATAGCAGACATTCTAATTAATCTACCTGTCTTGCCATCACCACTGGCACAGCTACATAGGGTTTCAGAGTTTCATTAGGGTTACAGAATTTAATTGCATAAACCAGTTTACAAAAGTAGAGTAACCTAATATACACAGGAGTAAACATGAAGCAGAGGACAGACCCAAGGGACAGACAAAGGATGGAAAGTGCAGGTTTTGAAGCTTTATTAGCAGCCTTCATTTACTTTTCTCTCTGACCCCCTACTAACATAAAGAGAGGAATACATGTAGTTTTGAGAACTGCCAGGAGCCAGTACCAAAGAAGAGACTCTAAGTCCCCTTTTGTTTTAGAGTTCTTGCAGCAGCAATACTGAATCTGCATTACAATGCTTTGCCTCTGGGCAGCAGCAATACCATAGTATACTACGTTGACTATAAATGTTTAATCACTGCCCATGATCTCAGCACAGTCCACCAGTTTCATTTTGTGAGCATGGGCCAAGCTGTGCAGAAATATCCTAAATCAAGGTTTAACAGCATCAGTTAGAAATTATTCTGGCTGTGAATCCTCTTATCTCCTCTTATTCATACTACCCAGCTCTGAAGGCAGACTGCTTTTCCAGAACAACTGTTTTACCTAAAGATGCACCCCACAATGCAGAGCACGTAGACAAGCAAATTAACTCCCAGTCACATTAATGTTATCTAGACTTCAGTGATATCCACACTCCTACAAGCTACAAAGCCAGCTGTCTGTTTTCTCTGAAGCTTAAAAGTCATAGTAGGACCCAGAAAAAGTGAGAAAATTAGATTGATCAAGTTCATTTCAATAATGCTGGTTTGCATAAAAAGAGGCTTTCTGGTCAGTAAGTAAAAAAGAGATTTCCTTACTCACTGGAAGAAAACGAAAAAACTGGAAACAAGGCAGGATATAATGGGAATGTCCATTATATGATATGTTAAACTAAATTTTCAGACCCCTGGGGCATAAATATGTAACAAACTGACATTCAACATCCTGTAGGCTAATTATGAGCAACTGCACTAGAAATCCTGAGTGAACTATTCACCTTCTGCATTGACAGAAATGCACTGTCATAACCTGACTTTAATATAGGATTGATATCTCCAGCATCGTGTTTTAATGAATTCTGATTTGATATTAGTAACAGCTTGCCCCATATTAGTGTACTGGTGATGGCCTCCCACAGTTTCTCTTTGAAAAAGAAACTAGATTAGGATCATAGAACAACAGATTTTGTAAACTCTGGTGAATAATCTAAAAGACTGGCACTGATCTATAAGAAGCCTGTAGGACATTAATACAAGGATCATTTCGTGGCTCAGAAGTTAAATAATTAAGTCTGTGCCTGTGAAATCTGTGCTAGGGATTAACGTGTGTCTATATTTTAGTCAGTTAACTGGATTTGCAAAATATAACAAAACTACATGGACCTTCACGAGGTAATGCCATTTCCTTAGTACTTCAGTGGATGATTCTCCTGCGCATGTGTGCATTTTGTGCAGTTCTTGTAGTAGTCATTTAATTGCTTTACCTGAGTTTGGATGAGATACCTCTGAGCAACCATTTCCTGATATCTGGAAAATTGCTGCATCGTGAAGCCCCATTGCTTCAACTGAGCCTACAATGTACTTTTCAGAAGTGTCCTTTTAGTTGCTCCCACTAACAAGTACCACAGATCTGTTTAGCTGCTTTCACACAAGAAACTGCTTTATTCTAATGAATGATTTGTGATTGTTTGGCTATATATGTTTTTTCTATCCTAGAAAAATGGAGTTGCAAGAGATTGTAGTGGTAGAGGACACAATTATCCCTTCTCCAAACCAACAAGAGAAAGCCACTGAGGTATCTTGTATGTAGAATTACTACCTTTCTCTAAACATGGTTCCAATACATTACAGGCCTTGTATTGTTTTATTCCACTGATTTTTATCTTATATTCCACAAAACAGTTTGAGATTTATACATTACCCTTTGTGTATTGCTTTAGTAATATCTATCTTCCCTTTAAAAAAAAAACCAAAAAAACCCAACAAACAACCAAACAAATAAAGAAAAAAAAAAAAAAAAAAAAAACACCAAAAAACAACAAAAAAAAAAAAAAAAAAAAAAAAAAAAAAAAAAACAACACCCACTCCCAGATTAGATACAGGCCTTCTTCCCTCTTATTTTCAAAGAGAGAAAAAAATAAATCTTTAGGGAGTCAGTAAGAAAATCTTGCAGTGTTTGTCTGCTTTCACACATCATGCAACATCTTGTACAACAGGTCAAGCTTTTAACTTAATTCCACACTCTGCTCACTGTAACAAGACAAAAAGACAGGGGCCCAGATTCCAGCTCCAAAAAAAACCCATGTGATGCATTTTGGAAGCCCACTCTTCTCACCTCTTCCCTCCACTGAAAACAAGGGGCATACCTGTTTTGATATTGTTGTTGTGAAGTGCTCATTAAATTATTGCTCATAGCAGGGGGCAAGGATACTTTTGACTAAATCTGTTAGCCAGCCTCCTGCAGTGACTCTCCTCTGGATTCCCCAGCAGGCATCTCTTTGATGTGCTTATAATAAATGGAATACAACTGGGAGAAATCAGAAAGGGCAATGTTGACAACTGTCATAGCAGGTTACAGCTTGAATGGCAACTGAGCAGAAGGTCTCTCTCTCTCTGTTGCTCTCATACCTCAGATCTCCTTAGCATCATTTCTGGTAGGCATCCAATCTCCATTAGCAAGAGTTTCTGGAAAATTGCATTTCTCCCTAAATTCTCTCTCTCTCTGCTGTAAATGTAATGCACTGTTCCAGGCCACCAGGTCTTCTAGATTAAATGGTTTTGCAACTCTAACAGCATATCCACTATGATAGGCAAAGTGCCAAGATATAATTGGTGATACATAACAGAAATTACAAGCAATATTAATGGAGGATATATTTCAAGAAAAGAACTATTTTCATTCCAGAAGCATTTTTATGCCATTAGGTAAAGGGCAAAAAAGTTAATGCTACTAAATATGGTATAATTCCTCAGCAACCATTTTTATCTGATGAATGCTATATATTTATGCCATACTGCAAATTGCCTCATAAATTATCCCATTTCGTCAGCACTAGAAAATTCGGAATATATGACAACATTAAAATATCGACTAATAGCTGATAGTTTTGCATACTGCTCCACATATTGTGAAAGCACATGTTTTTTAAATAAAAGTTTTTACGCATTAAAATACACATGCAGATTAATTTAGTTGGTAATAGTAACTGTAAATTCCCCTGAAGACAGGAAAATTATATCTCATGCCTGTTCCAAGCATTTCAATATCTAACGTTTTCAGCTCTTGTTAACATGTTCCCTTGCAATATCAACCTCTAAGATGAAGGCTTAAAAACCTTAAAGGCTTAAAACTTAAAAACAGTTAAGATGCATAACAAAAGCTGTTTGAAGGCTAAATATAAGAATCAAGGAAATCAAAGAAAGAAAAGTTAAAGAAAAACAGATTTCACACACAACCCCCCCCCCCCCAGTCTAATAAAATAAAAGGCAAAAGCTGCTTGATTTGAGATTTCACTTTTTCAAATCAGTCAAGAAAATTCCTGTTAAAGCTGAGGCTGATGCTACAGAATCCAATTGGCTTTTAGGAATCTCAATTTCTATGATTCTATGAAAAATAACCACCGAGTTAGTAGGAATTAAAGCACTCCAACTGAAGGATGCCAAAATGTAAGCTAACACTGAGCAAGAGTAGATCATTGTGTTCTTGTTCTGAATGACAATTTGGTGCATGTGTGAGACAAGCCTGAGGCCTAACCAGAACTTCCCACAGAGAGAGGAGGAACAGGCAGCATGGTATAAGCCTCACAGCAACACTTTCAAGTGCTGTGTTTCAAAAATAAATCTCAGACTGTACATGGTACAGAGGACACAGGGACAGAAGGAATTAACCCTCCAAAGAACAATGTTAAATTTTCACTTTACAAAGCCTTTCTGAAATCCATCATTTATAGTGTAACTGAAGAATAAGGATAAAGTATTGACAAACAAAACATAGCAGTGATGAAATCACTGCACTGTTAAACTGCACAAGAGCTTGTGCTAAATTTGAACAGTAAGAGCAGTTTCAATAGTTTCCACAAGAATGATTAATGACAAACTATCTAGGGATTCAGTTTTACTCAACATATGCAAACACAGAGAAGATGACACTCTTGGACATGGGGGAAATTATTTGAAATGAGATGTCACATATCCTTTGAAGTCACTCCCGTTAATACACCATTGGGGTAATGTCACTGGCCTTAAAAGTCAACTGTCATACTATTTAATTGGAAATTCCAAGCTGATCTAAGTTTTCCTATCATGTTCCTGTCCATCAAACCAGTGCAATAGCTATTTTAAGCTTGTCCATCTGTGGAAGATCACTGATGCTGAAAAAGTCACTTCACTGAAATATTTGTGTAATTAATTCTCAAAACTGATTGAAACAACACAAAACAAAAAGTGCAAAATACAATTTTAAAGCAATGGTACTTCTCATCTTGACTAGGGACTAAGGGTTAGAACTTCTATATGTTTGTGTAGGTTCCCAGTATGCACCAACAGATCTCTCCTCCGTGCCCACAACTCCATCTCTGGCTGTCTGTACTGCACACAGATAGATACTGACACACTTGCCAGACCAGCACTTGGAGGCACAGCTCAAAATTTTCCACTTGCTTTTGACACAATATTAGGCTATCTCAAAAGTTGCCTGAGATAAAAGACTCAGGAATCAAATTCATAGAAGTTATTATAAGGAAGAGGAATTGAAAATCAAAAGATCTCTGACTTCAAATGCAGGTGATATCAGACCCATATACAACTGTCTTTCCAAAATCTGATGCAACACGATTGCCTCCAGCTTCCCTTAGAGCAACAAAGAAATGCTATTTCTCTACCTGCACAATAAAACATTCCATAAGCATGGCTAAGAAAAATGGCTCAGATTATTTACTCCAGAAAGATGCTAGTCAGGTGAGACACCGCCTATCCTCACTGTCTCAGCGTATGGCCTTGAAGGGCTCTACAAGCAAACAGCCTGCTGAAAATCTGTTGACTTACACTGATATTTGTTTTCTAAGCATCTCCTTAAATCTCCTATTCTGTTCCAAAATGTTTTCCTGAAGAAAACAAACAAACAAACAAACAAAAAATTACTAAGATATTCCTTCTATTTTTACTCACCATGAAAAGCAAAATCATACTAGGACTTAGCTGATTTCAGAGCCAGCCTTTCTTTTTTGACTTCTTCCAGAAAACAAATAAAAAAAGAAAACTACTCTTATTTTAGTAAAAGTGATTCAAATATGACACAAAATGTAGAATTTGAAAATTCTAAATTTTACTGAATCTTCTTTTACATAAAAATGTTTATAGCATTGAAGCAGAACCTCAGAACCTAAAATCAGCTACAAGCATAAACTTAGATAAAAAAGTAAAAGTCAGTACAAACAAAATTAAAATACTTTTAGTATATGTAAACAGCAACAAACCTTAAAAACCTCACATGATTATGCTTTTATTTTAAGCTTTTTTTGCATTGCACAGCCATTTTCTTAACAGCTTCAATGGCTTAAAGTTTCAGCATTACGCAGAAATTCTAGCAGAAATTCTAGCAGAAAGGTTTGTCTGAATATTCATATATCAATTTAAGAAGAAAACCTTCCAAAACACCTCCACTGGTCTTTTAAATTAAGGTTGCTGGTTTTCTACTGTAGAATCATAGAATCACAGAATGGTTTGGGTTGGGAGAGACCTTAAAGATCCTCTATTTCCAACCCTGCAGCCGTGGGCAGACATCCCTCCCACTAGACCATGCCAGCCTGGCCTTGAACACTTTCAGGGATGGGGCATCCACGTGTTCTCTGGGCAACCACTTCCAATTCCTCACCACCCTCACAGTAAAAAATTTCTTCCTAACATCCAATCTAAGCTACTGTCTTCCAGTGGCACTTAGAATCACAGAAATTCCTGTAAGTGAAGGAATAAATGCTCAACATGTGCGTGGTAACAATGATAAAAATGACAATATTTTAGGGAAAAAAGTGAGAGAGGAGAGAAAAGAGTAAGGTTTCTTTTACTGCAACCATGATTTGGAAGGTTGTGACATGCATGAAAATCAAAATATTTTCTCTAATGCGAGCCAAGGATTGATCTTCTATAACAAACAATAGGAATTTTTATAAGCTGTTATTCAACCAAAACTCCTCGAAATTTCAAAATAACAAATCTAGCTCTAGTTTTCAAAATCTTGTCCAATTTTAGGAAATCTTTTTATCAGCATGTATCAAAAATATTTCAGTGCCTTTAGCTGAGTAACTGTGATCTGTGCAAGGTAAACAGTTTGCTGTTGGATTCGTTCCTCTTTTCCTATTAGCTAGAAATTGTTTCTGCAATTTGGCCTTGCCAGCAGGTAGATGTCCTAAATTTTGAGTTAGTACGAAATTCATCTCTCGCAAATTTTATCTGTAGATACATGACCTCTATCATTTTATGAATATTTACCTCTTAGATAATGATTTTACCTATTTTAAGTATTTACTCAGTTCTCTCAGAATCAGCCAAAGTTATATCAGAAAGCCAAGTCCAACAGGCAGCTGGATTAGATCATCCTTGTGGGTCCCTGTGAACTGAACCATTCTATTCTGTTTATTTTAGAATAATAGGAGCATTAATAGCCATTACTGCCGACACAGCATTAATACTGCTGATCACTGAGCATACAGAATAGGTGCTTATCATAAGATAATCAAGCCCCAATTTTGCATTCCCCAAAACTTAGAAATTGAGGCATATACATATGCTATTGTCAAATAGGATGAAAGATCTTTGGAAGTTCAGCTCTGGTATTTTTAATTGGCTCTCAGGATAATATCAAGAATTTATATAATAATCCAAATCCTACTTTGCTGTATTTCCATTAGCTAAAGACACTGAAACCACTTTTGTTCACATTCAGAGGCAAAAGGAAATGTATGCTGAAAATTAAATGTGTATTTGCATCTACACCGGAAGCTGAAGAAGTTTTTGTACTTTAATAGGTAAAGAAAATACATTTTTATGATAAAAAGTAGGTGTTCTGGTACACAACTACAATTTTATAAACTTCCTCTCAGCTGCTGTCAAACCCTGAAAGTGTCCACTTTACACAGGTGGGGCAGAACCTTCATTTTAGAAATCATTAGTTGTTCCCAGATCCCACCCCAATATTTGATAGCAACTTACCTACTAGGTTTTGGGACAACATGCTAGAACTTTGCTTTTCTCTTACTCATTACTAAGCTGCCTGAATACCCATTCTAGTAACAATACGCACCAAGACTGAATACAATGCACTATTCTATATCAAGCCCTGCGAAGACAAATTAGCGATTTAGAGGTAATACTGCTGTTCTGAAAGGTACAACGTTGTTGCTCACTGTGCCGGTAGATGTTTATTTGCTTTGCCAGACTTTAGAGACTGAATCACTCACTGTATGAAATGGCACGAGTTTCATAGCAAGGAGAGCTATAAAAATAGTCTAAGCTATAATTTGAATGCAAGGCATTAAAAATGTATATGTTGCTCTATATAATGCAAATACACATTAATCTTAGCAAGCATTATGTTTTTATGTGTAAACCCCAAACTGATCAATGGGATACAAATGGAAAAGTGAATTTGACTTCGGAAAAAGGGAAAAAAATGTCCTCATAATGATGCAAGGATAAACCTCTCCATTAAAAAAAAATAAACAACAACAAAAACCAACCAAACAAACAAAAAAACGTAATAATGATTCCTACTTTTATTACAGTTAAAAATACTTTACTTCTCCTTACTGTTTTACAGCAGTGAAAAAGTACTTTCTTACTTTTAATAATCTCATTTGAGTAAATTAGAGGATTAACTGAAAACCCAGATAAGATACAGCTAGCTCAATTTGTTTAATAGAAATATTATTTTTTAAAAAATCTTCCTCTTATCTATTTAACAGTGATATATATAAGGAAGAGAAAAAGTAAGAATCACTTTTACTTCACAGATGTGACATTAATTACAGAGATAAGTGAGCTACAAAGGGTTATTCAAAATCTTTAAAGAAGTTAAGAGACTGAGCACCAGATTTCAGCTCAGTGTTTTATCACAGCATATCATTTTTGAGTGGCACAGCATCATATCTATTATACAATTAAAAATAAACATAATTACAGCCATCTCTAAATATACAACCCTTTTTTTATTGGGAAGCAAACAAAAAACCCAACCCACAAGCAAATATTAGCCGAAAGAAGAGTAATTTTTCTGTGTCAATAATGAACACATAATCTTTCTTCTCCTGAGAAATTTTCGGGCTATCAACACAATTTTGACCACAGCACTATGCATGGAAATTCTTACAAATGAAGTACTTTTCAAGAAATCCTACTTGCTTATTCAAAATACTGGATGTAAGCTCTCACTGAGCTTATGGGATGTATGTTAGACACACAGATAGAATCCAAGGGATTAGACACAAAACCCACACTGGCATGGGGGATACAGAAAGGAAGTACTGTGCCGTGAAAAGTATACCAATTCATAAAAGATGAAGCTCACAAAGAATGGCAAGGCTTCTTTGTCACCCACATTTATGGGCACTTGAGGCATATTTAACTTTGCACCACATTAGTCAGATGCAACTCCTCTGCTGATCCTCATCACTGGACACACATTCCCTTGGTTGTCCATGACAGGCCTTTTGCTTTCAGCACCACTGTACATTTGATCTCAGTTTCATAACGGATAAAAAAGACCGTGCTAGAACAAGCAAACAAGGTCAGTGATTTTTATCTGAGCCTTTTATGTGTATACATTGTCTAAGCCCACCAGCTGTATAGCAACACGATAAGCTTTCAGATGGATCAAGGGAGAGAGTATCAGTTGCGCTCCAGGATCCCTATAGATTGGGATCAAATCCATAGGTCAAGAAAAAGAAACCTTGGCTGTTCAGAGGCATCTGAGGGGAGTATGCTGTTCCCGGGGGAGCTATGCCTAGCAGGCTATAGCAAGCAAAGCCTGGTGAAGTATTACTGCTCAGCTACAGTAAAGTTCTCTTTTCAAGTGAAAATACAATAAAAACAAACCCCAAATCCAACCATAAAAATGTCTCACACAGCTAACATCAGACCTGCATTCAGAAATCGTTTCACCCTACACTTCTTTAGTGTTTCTACTAGCATGGTCCCTTGCCGTGGGATAGGAGGTGTTCAGTGCACAAACTCCTGAATAGGTTTCATTCTTTGACAAGAGGCTCTGCACCCATTTTCAATTACTGCAATTCAGTGTCGGGAAAGACAAGGGGAAAATGGTTAAGAAATTATAGTATGTCTTCTTATTAGCAGCTACTCCAAAGCATGAAGAAAAAGCTGTAAATTTGAACTTAAATCCTCCATGTGGAAGCATGCTGCCTTATCACTGAATCACTACTTTAGCTTCCCTTGTAATGAATTCACTTCTGAGACTTTGAGAATAAAGATACACATATCGGATACACTGTTCTCTCTTTATTAAGCAAAAAAGATCTTGTTTCAGCCTTAATTGTATTTCCCTCAAAGAAATAATTCAAACCAAACCTAATCCAAATATCCTTTAACCCTGATATTAAGAGTTCAAAATCCAGGCAAAATATTTTAGTGTTGATTGGTGATCTACTATGATTGCAACTGCAGTCTGCCTTCACAAAGACACAGGGGAAAAAAAAACCTAAATTAATATACAGCAGTTAAAACATAGCTGAAGAATACTAAAATAAACCAAAATAAAGATTAAGAAAAAACCTATTTGTTTATCCACTTTAGGCCTTTCTAAATCAAACTTGCTCTTATTATGAAAAGGAATGCATTGTAACATAAACCCATGCAGTACTTCAATTCACATGATAGTACAGGTAAAGCATTAGAAATCAGTAGAAAGGAATTTTCTTCCTGAAAGGAACACATTAGGGTATGGTTTTACATTTTAAGAATGGGTACATCTTTGTTCTGAGGGAGAATGAAGCTGAAGGGAAAACTAAAAGAAACATAACACCCCAAAAACACCCAAACAAACAAACACCACCCCCCCAACCCCACGCAAAAGCCAAACAAACCAAAGCCAATCCCTTCTCCCCCTGAAAAGAAGTCATGCCCAGCTCTCAGCACATTGTGAGGTGCAAATCCCCAGGAGTCCTATTACCGCTGTGGTGTAAACTGCACAACAGTTCCTACCACTCACACTCGATGTGAGAGTCTATCCATTATATCAGTCCATTAAGGACTGCCCAATCCAGGAGATTCTGAGTAAGTACTTCAGCAAACAGCTGCCACCATGCTTCCTGTGCCTACACTCCTAGCAAAAGCAAAGCTGGTTCACTTCAAGATGAACTGGGAATTAAGCTGCAGTATTGTCCCCAGTGTGGCCTGCCAAAGTACACAGTTGCTAGACAAGTACTAAGTGAGCAGACAGCTCTGGGGTCCAACACGGTTAGTGGAGAAAAGGAGTGAATACTACCTTGGCTCTGAAGACAACAGAAGGATAGTTACATCAGAAGAGGCTCCATATCTCTAATACTGACATCTGATTTCCCTGTGAAACTTAGAAAACCACAAGTTTTGTGGTCAATGTTTTCCATCACTTCCTGTGTGCAGCCTGCTCACAAATGAAGAATGTAGGCTGGAAAAGCCTACAATGAATTTTTATGACTATTTGAAGCACCCCGTTTTCTCCCACTCTCCCCTGCTCCCACAAACACAGCTGAAAGAAAGTGTGGTGTAAAACTATAGTAAATGATGGATTTATTCTAGTTAGATAGAACAAACTTACCTGACCAAGAGTCATTGCTTTTGTCAGTTCATACATGGATGAATAGCTTATTTGAAGGAATACGTGCTTTAAAACCCCTGCCAGCCTCTCCTGCACTGTAAAAATAAAATAAATTTCACTGAAGCCAATGAACATCCCATTTACTTAGTGGAGGCTTCAGTTTCTACCAGCTTCCTGGAACATTTTCAACCTGAGATGCCAAAGTGTAGAGAACCATTCTCATCACTAGTGACTCAGCCAGGATGAGAGACAGTGTCAGTACACATCCTTTAACAGATGGCTTCTGATTGCTTAAAAAAAAAAAAAAAAAGGCAAGTAGGCACTTCTATAGCTGTTCATCTTCTTTTCTCTCTCAGGCCTCATAGATATAAAAGCAGCAGAAGAAAGTGGCAAGATGTCATCACTGTTTGAACACCAAGCAGAAAGAAAGCAGAAAATACAACTTTTTGGTATACTCATCAGTTTGAATGAAAAGCTGAACATTATTTATGAGACATGTGAGAAACAATCCATTGTACTGAAAAACGATAGTCAATCCTAGATATAAATTCTCTGCTGGTCGATAACCACTATACCCATTCCCTTAGACATGAGAATGACCTGACAGAGCCATAAATTCACACATTGTCCATTTTTCACAGAGAAGCTCCCCACCCCAGACAGTCTGCAGTGCACCAGGCATGACATCGGCATAAACATTTACTCATTTATTATTTTACACTGACTGCTTTTCAGCTCCCCAACGAGAGACAGGCAAGTAAAAATGGTGATACAATCTGGGCCAGGTTCAAGACCCAAGCACAGGCTGAATATAAGTTTCAGAAACGGCACAACCAGTGTGATAGCCCTTCCTACCCCAGCAATATTCTGGGACTCACTAAATATGGATTTGCTTTTAACACAAAATGTCACATAAATCCGTAAGGTTTCAATATACACATGCATGAAACAAATTCTCTACCTACAAGTTTCTTTGAGAGAGCCAAACAGAAAACTCAGTCTAAACTTACCGAAAATGTTAAAAATGCCTGGCATTGACCCAAAGTCTTTCTGAAGAGCCTGACCGATAATTAGTACACTTTCAGTGATTTGCCCCTTTTGGGGCCTGTGTTCTAATGGGTTTTAGAGCTCACAAATGAGTGCTAGGATTTGTTCTGTGCATTAACGTGCACAGAGTGCTAAGCTACTTATTTGTAATGATACTGTTCCTGTAGGAAAGCCTGCCTTGATTGTTAATGATACTTGAGGCTCTTAATCTTAAAACA
This sequence comes from Melanocharis versteri, assembly GCA_013397845.1. NCBI lineage: Eukaryota > Metazoa > Chordata > Aves > Passeriformes > Melanocharitidae > Melanocharis > Melanocharis versteri. The sequence continues at coordinate 357,746 of VZTG01007648.1, forward strand.
AGGGGGGAGACAAACTGCAGGGTGTGGCATAGTCTGCAACACAGTTTATCATTTCCTGAAAATAAAAACCTCACTTAATTCCATTGATAGCACTCAGAATATTATAATAGGCATTTAATTTCCTAAACAAATTGCGTTTTAAGAAGCTGGAGCAATCTCTTAAATTACACTATTTTCATTGTTTATCTTTGTTGTTGTTGTTTTTTTTTTAAAGCTAGAACCTATTCAAAAGTGATTTATTTGAAAGAATAATTTGAAGAAACTTGCTCTTACTTTCCACTACTCTCACATAATTTTTTAAAGTACAAATAAAAAAGCAGAGTAATATCTTATTCCTCTTCCAGATTAAATATTAAAGACTGCTGTATGATCAGCATTGCACTGCTGCCTAATAGTGTACACTGTTGACACATTAATTGGTTTATTGACTAAAGTTTTACAACTTTTCATTCAGCCCAAAGTGCCCTTTCTGTGAACTCACCCAAAGAATTACCAGGTTCAATAATCTAAATTATATTCATTAATACAATAATAGATACATATAATAAAAAAGAACAACTATTATCTTCAAACAAAGTAGAGCTATTGACTTCAGTAAGACTGATTTTACATACCAAAAAAAAATGCCTAGACAATCAAAACTTTGAATATCTAAACCAAAATTTTCCTTTGAACATCACAAGCTATAATAAAATGAACTGGAAGGATAAGTGTAATGCATATTCATATGGTAAAAAAATGTTATGACATACAGAGAAAAAAAAAGTATGAAATATAGGCTGACTGGTAAAGTATGATAAAATAATATCATGCCAGATTTCCCTGTTGCTGTCAACCTTTTATAAATTTCAATCTCATCTTTCAAAATATTTTTAAAATACGAATTGCAGATAGGTATGACCTATCCAATGTGGAATTCAAATAGAAAGTCAATTTGACAAATTCTCTGTAAAACATGAATTTCAAGTTTGTCACAATTCTGTTACAGTCTTGAGGCTGCACGGAAGTTGCAGGAATGGCTCTAGATCCCTTCTGAGTATTAAGCAATTTAACACAGAGGTATACACACCTGTGAGACCTGAGCTCAGTTCTTCCATGGATGCATTATCTTTACCTTCTAGAGACAAAATGTCAGTTAATATACGAAGTATTAGGCCAAGAGAATCTGATGTTTGTAAGTAGAAAGATGTATTTATAGACATACAAACATACATGTAAAAGGGAGTACTGTCGACTAAACAAAACCACAAAGTAGTAGAAAAGCCTCTGCACATACACAGAACAAAGATGTGAACTCAGCTGATGGGACAAAAGACAAAAAGGACAGAATTTAGTATTGAAATAAGACACTGAAAGGAGGCCAAGGTACCTAGTGAGTCAGCTGTTGACCTCATATCAAACTCAGTCCTAATCATAGTGAATGAAAATTGCTTTGTAGATGGCTGGAAAAGGCTTTAAGCCACAAACTCATTCTAACATGCTACACACAAAAACTGGAGAAAATATTATCATCCCCTAGCCAGCTCATTGAATTGTCTAGCAGCAAATCATATAAAATCACACTGCATTTTCATTCACATTAATTGCCAGTCTATACCTAAATAAAAATGTAATTACATTTCTAAGAAAATACATAAAATCCATTCTTAATTTAATGGTTTAGATATCATGTATATAGCTAAGGTAAATAACCTTGTTACTTCAAATACCTGTCAAAGAGATGCCTGCCCTTATGAAATTACTGGAGGTAGTGCACAGGGAGGTAGAAGAATTTGGTATTTTAGGTTTGTTTCAGTCTTAAAAAGGTCAGGTCCAGTGAGAACATAACTCTGAGAAAATTTCCCTAAATCTAGCATTTATGGAAAAAGAGATATCCACATGCATTCCGACTCTACAGTTGTATTCTTAGAATATTCATCTACGCATACACTGTGATATGTTAAGGTTTTGTCAGAGGCATTTTTGGACCCAGTTACTCACCTGTAGCTGTCATTATCCTAGATATTTCCTTACTAAGTGTCTACACCACCACTGTTCCCACAGTGCATTACCTAAGGTACTTCAAAACTGTTGCATGTACACTGTCAAAATGCCTAATGTCACATGCTGAAAACACCTTCCAAGTTATCAAGCTTGTTATTGTGCTTGTCAGATATGCCTGGTTGCTCCCGATTAACTCATGAACTGTACATAGCACCAAACTGGCTAACACAAAATTTGGATTTTTGAGGATAGATGCTCAAGATAATAGCCTGACAAACATCCCAAAGTTTCAGGTGAAAATCAATTTATCAAAGAAAAAAAATTCCTTCAGTAGTCAGTTCCCTGTGGGAAACCTGAAATGCCCCAAAACACTGGCCTTGGCAGTAAGTCTGCCTGTGTTCTCCATTTACATCTACAACAAACCCGCTTGATGATAAGGAAAGGTCACCAAACGTGGTGGCTGCTGTCTTGGTAACCATCAGAGTCAGTTATTCATACTGCTTGTAATCAGGCTAAAAGTTCCTGAGGCTTTGCCATCTGGAAAATTTTGCACACCATCTCTAATAATTTATTTTATTTTATTTCTTTTTTGGCTATGAGTAGACGTGATACAGCAACGGTTTGGAAGCAAACCTGCCGATTCTCTTTTTTTCAAGTGATTTTTTTTCCCTTTTTATATATATTTTTTTTCTCTAGACTGAGCTATATTAGAGATTAATCCAGAAAACCAGACACAGAACATGGAAAAAACCCTCTGAATGTACCAGAAATGAAAAAAACTGCAGACAAATCTCTCTCTGGCCTGCTGTGTCTCTTCCTCATGCTTTCTCTCAGATCAGCTAGCTTACAATAGCTGGCTTATTGCAAACAACGTCATAGAAGTGACTGTCCCTTAAGGAAGAAAAATAACAAGAAAAAAACTGAGCAACCTTTTCCTCCATCCTTCCTACAACTGGTTGCACCTGTTCCCTGCTCTGCCCAGCAAATTTCAAGTCTCTGTCATGTGCCAAGTCCCGTCATTTGTCGTAAATTTCCTCTTCCCTCTCTCCTCCCATCCAATGTCCAGCTGCTCCCAGCAAAGGGGTAAATACTCTCTTACTTATAGATATACACCTACATAAATTTTCAGATACACTTGAAAAAATGCAGAGGCCAGATCAATGCAAAATACAAGTCTTTTTCAAAACTGCCCAGTTGCTATCTTTTTAAAGAAACATATTACCATATATTGCAACAAAGAATAAAATAGAAATATTCTAAGGACTTAATGAAAATTTAGTCTGTGTAAAGACTCTTCCATATTTTTATTTTCCTTCATCTTTTTAATATCACCATTTACTATAGTGACTCCGTCAAATAACTTCCTCTAAATCTCCTACTAAACATGGTATTAAATTCAAATATCTACAAGATCACATACTATTAAGTTGTGGAATCAATGAATTTCATCTTCTTTTGCTCTATTTTTTTTTTTTT
>VZTG01007648.1:364793-397181 GCA_013397845.1 Melanocharis versteri
TTTTTTTTTTTTTTAATAAAATAAGCTTTCCAGTGCATAACTTTGCTACTAGAAATATGGGATAAAACCCGGTTCAGTGGAAATGCTGCTATGTTTCCATTTTGGAGCTTTTCATTGTTCACTGAATTTCCCTCTGATGCTGTCTATTGTTAAAAAGGGACCCTGAAGGACGACCACTCTGATCCTCTATGGCATGGCCTGAAAATGAAGGAATTCAGTCAGTAAGCAAAACCCTAACTAACTACTGCATTTTATTTAGAAACTCATAAAAAAAAAAAAAATTGTGTTACGTTGATCCCAAGTTTAAAGTGAGGCACCAATAACCCACATCAAATTTATTATGTGGACACTTACACACTTCCAGAGTCTTCTGAAAACAGCACTAGACCAGAAGAAATAATTTAGATGGAGTTGGAAGAGTCATTTTATCTGCCTAAAACCTAATATTTTTGTAAGAGCAAATTGTCTTCAAAGCATTTTCTGCAGAAATATGTAGTGATTGTCTTTAAGTCAACATTTTTCAAATGTTACAATACTGTAGAACTGAAATGGTATTTTTCATAAGCCTAAAATAGAACGAACTGACACCTCATATACCATACTTTATTAACAAGCCCAGCTTTTAAATAGCATGTCCAACCATAAGAGGTATTTAAGGAGTGACATAAGATTCCATACCCTAAGTGAACGAATATTAACACCAATTTCTAGAAGGTTACAATTATATCTGGCTGAAAGCACTACAGAAACTACTAGCACTACTTTAGATAGGGTAAAGAAGGATTCTCAGTACATAGCAGCAAAGGTTTCCTGCTCAGATCTTTGCATTTGCCCAACCCAAAGAACAGTTGGGCAGAGTGCAAGGAACAGGATTTTTCACTCCCAAATTCATAAAAATAACTAGCTCCAAGAGAAGGAGAGTTAAAGATGATGAGATTGCAATTGAGATAATGCTGATTTTATATATGAGTTACATACCTAGAGAAGAGGAATGAACAGAGTGTACAATTTAAATAAAACTCACACGTTTTTGATTTCTTAAGAATTATTTCATTGCACTTCTAATAGGTAAGGAAATACAATTTATTGTATTTCTAGTCATTCCCTCTTCAAAATTTGTTTTAGGCTACAAAAGGATATTTTACACATCAAGTGAAATTCTCTTCAATATTATGAACTAGTGTAATAAATGCCTGCCTGACTTCTGTAGCATCAGGATGCGTTTTAAAGTGACTCTAATTCATGCAAATATTTGCACATTATCATTCTGCATCACTGCAGTGTTTGCAGTATTGTTGCTAACCTAAAATAAAGTAAAAAAACCCAGTAAACAAATTACTATACTCTTCCATTTGCCTACATGGAGCCACCAGTAAGGTACTACTTTTAATAAATTTTCCTACAGTTTCAATGAGACAGAATAGTTGCTAAATGTTCTGATTTCCTCCTATATATTCCCAACTTCATAGGTTTGCTGTTGCTATTCTTTCTGTGCATTTATTGTACATCAAGGACAAATCTCATTATCATATCTATTCTTAATGCTTATCTTCAGCCAAGCCACCCACCAATGCTCCTCCCACCCATTAGAAAACAGCATTTCTTGGGATTTAGGGACTGCTCTGTAGGCCCTTATGAACTAAGTTTGAATCTCCCACTATATCTCAGGAATGACTTAACTGAAATTGCATGGGTATTCAGAGACTAAATATGAAGTGGATTTCAGCCACAGCAATATCAAGACATTTGTTCATTTGTTAGACTAAAAAAAAAAGCATGAGGAAAAGGAAGGGGTGAGGCACTTAAAATTTCTATCTAAAATTTCCATTCTGTAATCCCTCTTCCTATCTCCTTTCTTCTCTTCTACTTCAAAATCTTGTTACATCTTCTGTCTTAAAAAAAAAAAAAAAAAAAAAAAAAAAAAAAAAAAAATTAAAAAAAAAAAAATTGCTACCCAATTCTCTCTTCTAGCTACAATAATCCCATTTTCCTACTACATTTTCTATCTTCTCCCTCCTCAGCCCCAGGCTTTTTATCTGAAGTCACTGCATACTTCACTAGTAAACTATCGCTGCTCATCACCTGCTGTGAATCACAAAGTCACTGCAGAAACTAATTACGGACCTATAGCTGGCAAGAAGCAGTAACAGCTTTCTGCATCTCCTTGCCCCAAAATAAGAGCCTACACAGACTATATCCTGCTGGCGAGCTGCTATGCAGCAAGCACAATTTGCATTCACTGGTCAGTGCCCGCTGCTTCTCAGTGATGACCGTTCACTGCTGGGAAAAATGGTCACTGCCAGCCACTGACTGGCAACCTGTGTGCAGAAATTGGTCACCAATGTCTCCTATCACAAGATTAGTCACAGATTTCCCAGAGAGGTGATAGATGCCTCATCCCTGGAAAAATTCAAGGGCAGCTTGGACAGGACTCTGAGCAACCTGTTTGAGTTGAAGATGTCCCTGCTCATTGCAGGGAGCTGGACTAGATGACCTTTAAAGGTTCCTTCCAACCCAAACTATTGTATCATTGTGAATCCATTTTTGAAAATGGCAAATATTGCAATAACAGCAGGTGACACTGACAGGTTGCAGCATGGCAAATCCGTTTGCAGCACCTGATCAGCTTACAGTAGTGAAATACCTACTTTTGTCAGGATAGACATCAACATTGATAGAAACTAATGATCAGGTACTGCCCAAACTGGAAACAGGCTACTACCAGTTAATAATAGGTAGTACCTCTCCTAAGTACATGAAGTCCTCACTAATCAAGACTAAATAATTAACTCTTGTAGCAATGGAGGTTTACCAACTTTTCCCCTCTTTTTATCATTTTATGATACCCTCATGCCCAAGTTTTTCTATTATATTTTCCTACAAAATATTCCTGCCCTCTCTCTAGAGTTTAGTAGTACAACATAACATTGCAGGTTCATTTTCTTTCTACCTGCAATAGCCAGAACAACTGATTTTCCCAAGTCCTTCTCTTCTCCACCTTCATACAGCTACACAGCCTATGCTCTCTCTAGAAGTTGTTCAGCAAAAAACTGGAACAGCAGCCATAGCTAACTGCTGCCCAGGCAATGTTTACTTGCTACATCGCTGTCTGCAAGCTTGAGAGGTGGTAGTCTTGGTTTGCGTCAAGAACGAGGAAGGCTACGGAAATGCCTTGATGTGCCACATGAAGTATTGGTTGCCTGGGGTTGGTTTAGATTTGTAGTCTTACCCAAGGTTGTTTTCTTTAGAACCTAGATTACAATAGATGTGGTTGTTGTGTGGAGTTCTCCCTCCTCTCCGCTCGTTTTTCAGGTTACATCAAAATTTTTTTGACAATGTCCTAAGCAGAATTACTTTAAAAAAGAACTGGTAAGAAAAGATCTTAAGCCAGATCCCAAAGCTCTGAAAAAATGAATTCCCCAATTTCCTACTGTTGTGAATCTCACATACTATGTTCTTATCCAGCATTTCTAATCCATACATTTTACTGAGGTCATCAACTCGGTTTGTATTTTACAAATGTACAAAATGGGTAATGAAGTGAATGGATGTTCAGTAAGACAGTTTCAGAGCCAGGAATGAATAACAGTGCTTTGAATCCCTTTCCAGTGTACTGTGTGTGCAATAATAAAGAGCTGTGGAAATGGCTGTGAAATGACAGAATCACCCCAGTTCAAGTGATTATACAGAAAAGTTTGAAGAAAAGTGGAAAATCAGGCTCTGGGTGAGACATAAAGCAAGAAGATAAACCAAATGTACCTTCCTCCTTTATCAACTTTCTTAATGAGGTTATCTCTGACTACCATGAACTCTAACGAGACCAAGAACCGTCTATTTTAAATGCCAAGCAAACTCCTGCTAAGCAATAGACTCTTTCTTTGTAGGGCTGATGCTCTCGAATCCTCATAGAAACTGGCAAGGCTTCCCCATCTGGACTTTTTTTTTTTTTCACTTTGTATTTTGAGTATATGATAAAGCCCAATGAAAAGTTTTGCCTTTACAAGCAGAGGTATGTTTTTTGTTTTTTTTTTTAATTAGTAAACAGAATCGCACTAACATACGTGGAAAGATCAACATACAATTTCTTTTTATTATTCCTATTATTGCATTCCCCTACACAATGGCACCCTCTTCAGAGACATCGTTTGCAACATAATATTGATTTAATGTGCCACTTCATATGTGTTCCACGTCCTCAGATTAAAGATTTAAATTAATATGACAAGTGAAACACTAAGAAATTCAACAAATCACCAGATAGAGTTATCCACACAGGGTATATTTTATAGGGAAAAAAAAAAAATAAAATAAAAAATGTCCACAAGCGCACAAAAACAAACAAACAAAAAACCCCCAAAAACAAACAAACACAACAACAACAACAAACAACAACAAAAAAAACCACTAAAAAACACTTCATCAGCCACAGCCTAGGCCAGATTTAATTTGCTTGATTGATCTTGAGATCTTTGAGCGCAAATTCATTATTCTCCTATTAACTATTATCATTGTTGGAATTTATAAGGGACCTGTAAACCTATTAAACTGGTCTTAAATGTTGCAATCCATTTATTGAACAGACTAGCAATGAAAAATTAATTATTAAATAACCACCACAGAAAAACATCAGTGGCCTTGTCACCTCAGAGCTAGATTGATAGCACGTTACCTTCTGGAGAGGTGGGGCCCTGCAACACTCAAATATAAACCCTGGAAGGATAATGCTGAGTATGTCACTGCATAAGTCACATTTTTAATTTAATGTTTTATTAAATGTTAGATAGAATAAATTTATCCAGGCCTCACAGACTCTGTCTTAATAAATGAATTGGCACTCTTTCAGATGTAAAAAATGATCACAGTTTCTCAAGGGCATCGGAAACCCTGAAGCATAAGACACCAGTAAATACAAAAAGCAAAGGCAGCATGGACAGTGATATATTTGCAAGCACTGCGGGTGAGCCAACACTTTCAAACTGCTGAGGCTAACAAAACAAGGGCAGTGAACTCCCAAAATGGTAAAAGCACCTGCAGTAAGAAGCTGTGCTTGAGCGCTGTTGCACAAACATGTCCACTACTGAAAAAAAGTGGAAAGGGTGTGGGCTTATCACCCTCCTGCTACTGTATTTCAAGATAGGTTTGTACGTTTAAAATTTCATGAGCACTATTAATAATTTATTTTTCTCCTGTCCTTTAATTTTCTAAGACTAGACTTTGAAAACAACAGGCATGGAGAAGATATATTCTCTCCCTCCTGTACAGTTATCTACAGGATGTTCACTTGTGTTTCCCTGTAGAACTGCTGTCATTAGTAATATTTAATCTGGCTAGGAAAAATGGTTACAAGTTCTTAAGTCAAAACCAATATGCCCCTGTCCTGGCACATCTCTCCAGAGACAAGATTTCTGCAAGCAGCTCCATTTCGAAAACCTTTGGCTTACATAAGGCAGGACAGCTCAACACTAACACTCAGGCACTGAAAGGCTTTCACGGCGTAGTTGGGCTGCACTATGTATTTCCACAGACACTAAACTAAATGATTGCAAATGGCTGTTAAAGTAGCCAGAAAACTGCCTTTCCTCACATTGTCAAACAAAAGAAAAACACGGGTTTTTTTCCAGAATTCTAAAATGCTGGTGTTCAATAGCTGTCCATCTCACACTGCCACATGTTCCAATGTTAGCCAGCACATGAGCAACAGGTTCCAATAAGCAACGTGCAAAACCACAGAAAGCACTGAGTTGTGCTAAAATTGTCTTCTCCTGCACTCTCTGCTGCTTGAATTCATGCAGCTGGCATCCTCTTGCTGAATACACAAGAGCATTTGAATAAGAAGGTAAAAAGGAAGAGGAAGAGAAACTTCCTTGGAGTCTGGCATTCTTCCAGAAAGCCAGGAAGAAAATTCTAAGCATGTAAACACTATAAAGGAATGTGAATGACAAAACAAAACACACAATTGTGCTGATAAGCTCTGAATAATGAAACAAAATGCATAATTATGCTGATAAGTTCTAAATATATGGTATTCTTGGTCCAATTACATGACACTTGCACCCCACTTATGAGTCTGACAACTGATGTGAGAGGAAATTAGAAGGACTTTGTTCATCAAAAAGTGAAATGTGACTTCACGTAGACATATGGTTGCATGGAAACACAAGCAGTGAGATGAACTTTCTACTAGTAAAAAATGACAGAAAACCAAAGCTGAGCTACGCTATATATAATCCTATCTGTCTTTAACTGACCCAAGTAAATATATTATAACCTCAGACAAGCAGTCACAATTCATAACAGAAACTACATATTTATAGGGAAATTTTACTTTTTTATTCAAAATGTAAAGGAAAAAATATGAAACAAAAATGTTTTTTCTCTTTCATTCCATGAGGATAATAACTTAGACAGTGATCTCTCCTGAAGCGTACATCACTGGATCCAGGAACCGAAACTAGCTTTGAAACTATCATGCTATGTATTTATATGAAGAATACATTGGTTTCAATAAATAAATGACATAATTAATAACCCGAATTTATTTTTTCATATGTTTTGGCTGGGATAGAGTTAATTGTAGAGTTAATTGTCTTCACAGTAGACTGTATGGTGATATGTTCTGGATTTCTAACCAAAACACTGTTGATAACACCCACATGTCTTACATATTTCTAAGCAGTGCTCGCACAGCCTCAAGACCTCTGCTTCTCACGCCACCCCATCCCACCACTGAGGCTGGGGATACACAAGAAGTTGGGAGGGGACACAGCTGGGACCGCTGACCCCAAATTGATTGAAGGGATCTTCCATACAACATGATGTCATGCTCAGCATATAAAACTGGGGGTAGAAGAGGGAAAGGGGGATGTGAAGAGTGATGGCATTTGTTTTTCCAAGTCCCATGTCACACATGATGGAGCCCTGCTTGCCTGGAGATGGCCAAACACCTGCCCACCCACAGGACGTGGTGAGTGAATTCCTTGTTTTGCTTTGCTTGTGTGAGTGGCTTTTGCTTTCTTATGAAACTGAATTTATCCCAACCTACGAGTTTTCTCACTTTAACCCTTCCCCCATCCCACTGTGGGGGAGCGATCAAGTGACTGTGTGGGGCTGAAGCTGCTTGCTGGGGTTAAAACACAACAAGCTTTTAATTATTCTAGTAACAGGTAAACCACTTTTTTTTTTTTTTTTTTCACTATAATACAACAACCACTTTTTTTTCATAAGTGATTTTCTTCTTTATTTCCAAATCACCTTTGGTGGTGGGAAGGAAGACAGATTCAGATTTAAAGGGAATTTAGATACAGTTTTAGCTACTAAGTGAAGCCAATTGCTTTAGCCATTTTTGAGATATACACTACTTTGTAATTCAGACATACAAAAAATGTTAACACTTTTAAGGAAGACTGTGTAGATAAGCAAGCAAAATAAATGTGTTTAGTGTGGATGCTGTAAGAGAGCAGAAAATCAAGAACAGCATAAGTAGCTCAGAATGTTCCAGCTGAATCTAAACTTAACGCTCTTAGAACATGACTCCATGTTCTGCCCAGTCCATGTGTCCTATTTCCTGTCCAGGTTTATCAGGACACCAACAAGAGGAGTACAGGAAATGTCCTTCTGTTGCCAAAATACAAAACCTGCATCATGTTGGGAATGTGCTCCGTGACATTTGTAGGGTTGATATGTCCCGTGTTACAGATATATTCAATGCCTGGCTCCTGCCCCGCAGTAAAGAGAAATGTGATAGTGGTGGAATGAAAGAGCTTATCTCTTTCCTCGAGAACAAAGAAAAGAGTGACTGACTGCAGTAGCTGTTACCCAAGGATACATTCTTAATCCAATATATCTGAGCAATCTATTAAAATTACCCAAAAAAGAATGGAAAGTTAGGCAAGGGAAGAACTATAAAGTGATAGGTACAATAAGCAAACCTTAAATATTTCCTAATTCTTTAACATTTAGGATTTTTCCTAGAACTGTAAAAATCTCAATAACTAGTAGTTATAAAGCTCACATGGCTAAATACGTGACACTGCAACAGGTGTTAGTTCACTTTCTCTCTATTAAGAGGCAAAATTCATGAGCCTATTTAAAGAAAACTATAGCCATCAGGCATCGAATAGACCATGCTTTTCTGTAGCTAATCAAAAACCCACATGTTCTCATTGAATAGGATAAATGTCCATATAAACTAATTCCAGTATTTTCAGGCAGAAGGCAACATGCCCAAATACTTTTCTTGAATGTTACCCAAAAAAAAGAATGCAAGCTGAAATTAGCACTTCTCTTCTATTAAACAGGTATAGAGCTGAAGCCTTCTATACAGTAAGATCAAACAGACTTATAATAACTGGCACTGCATGCTAAATTGCATCCACAATATAATACATACAGTACCGTTATGTCTTCAACAGATGGCCCAGGTCAAATCTAACCCCAAACCTAAAATATCATACAGTTTGGGAAATCCACATATGATCAAGAAATATTGCTCTAGTCCAATATAGTATACTAGTGTAAAAAGAGCCACTAGAAATAGATTGATATCAGACCATCTGTACTATTAGTTCTTACAAACGGGAAACCCTGAGTCTACAACTGGTGACTCATGTATTAGCTTTACCAAAACTAAGCATACGAACTTTTAAAACTGTATCAACAGAGTCAATTTACAGTAAGTCAGCAAACTGAAAGTCCATCAAAGAGAACTGCAAGTAAAATAACAGCTCTACTGACTTTAAAAGAAGAATTTGCTTCCCATTTCTTCCCAAACAATAATACTTTTTTTTTTTATTGTGCACTTACTTTAACATGCCCAATAATGACAGTTTCTAATGAAAAATTTCTCAAAGATACCTAGATCTCAACAGATTATTACATGTCAAAGGTTTTTATCCTACATAGCACAAGGTAATGTATGGATACATAGATAGGTAAAAGGATAGGTACAAAGCATTAGTATGTGTGTGCATATAAATGTCCACGCATGACAAGAAAGTTTTGTAGAAATCCCATTAAATGCCAAAAAGTCTTCTAAGTAGATGTTAAATACAGATTAAAAAAAAAAAAAATTGAAAGTCTGGGATGTGTAGGATGTTGTCCTTCAGTAACCTTTGGTTTTGAGGATGAAAAATTGAGATTTGTCATCCACTTATACAGTGACTAATGAGCTAATAAATTTATAGACAGATGAATGCAAAAGTCTTGATTTCTCTTTAAAAAGGTGCCTACAGCCTAAATGAAGTATTTTAATAAAATAGTGAATACAGTAAAACACAATAAAACTCATAAATACTGTGAAAGGACTATGTTTTCAAGAACTCTACCCAACCCTTAAAAACGCAAATGAGACTGTTTACTGTGGTACCATTACTCATGAGTATAAATACTTTCTCTTTTACTAAAGGCAAATTTTTTTAAAAAACAAATTAATTCCCAGAAGTTGTGTATATTATAAATCCTTTCACACACGGAAATTGTAAGGGGTTACAGACTGTAGTCCATGTTATAGTAAGAAAGAATCATTATCCTTCGTGACTTTGAGCAGTAATTTCATTCTTTCTTGTCCCCTTTGCCTTCCTATTCTTCACCTATGAATCCTATTTTTCTTGTAAGCTCTTTGAAGAAGGAATTATTTATATCTGTACTTTAATCCTCCAGTATTGACTGGGGAGCGCAGAAACAACTGTAATGCAGATATAACAAACGGATTTAAAGATAGTCACAGCTGAAAGTGTCATACCTACACAATTGTTACAGTTCCCTATGAAGATACTTCTTGGTTTAGAGCATGTGCTACAACAAGAAAACTGATCTTCCTTTTGTCAAAAATCTCCTAATAATTTCTAATAGTTTCTAAAGTTCACTACAGACTTACTTCGTTTATTGTCCTTATCACTCCGTTCCTCCCTTTCTCTCTTCACTTGTCTGCTTTCTGTCCTTCTACAACATATTGCTACTGTGGGAGGTATTCACACTGTCTAACTTTAGTCAACTAATTTAGGGCTCTGAATCACCCTCTTTGAGTGCCTACATCTCATAGAATAAAGCTTTATATGGAATAGGCATTTTTAAACTCAGGTGTTCAAATAGGTACTTTTTTCAAATACCTAAAGTAGCTAGGTAGTGTTAATATTCCACTGTATAAAGTAGTGCATGTCAACAGTAAGCAAATTTATTAAGTCACTGGGTTACAGATATTTTTGCACTAGCTTGGCATCTCACTTTTCTTTTTTCTCACCTAGATTTAATGCTGTAAGCATGCTATCTGTAGCAAAGTATAAAAGAAAATTTTTTAAAAAATAGAAAAGAAAATATTAAATGCAAATGGTATCTACTCATGGAATTTGCTAAAATATCCACAGACTTTAAAAAGCAAATGCCTGCTCAATAAATTGCTGCATTCAGGCAAGGAGGCTGCAGCTGTAAGACAGTACATCAGTCCCACGCCTAACCACATCTTGACCTTTCTCTTGAGACTGTCAACAAAGGTGCCAATTAGAGCAATGATTTAGAGCAACACATTTTGCCTTCTGCTAAACACAACTGTTACCAAGGGGACAAAGATCAAGCATTTTGCTTAATATTGGATGCCCAATTGGCTCAATACAGATCTTCCACTGACAACTACTTTGATAAGCCTCAAGATGAGAAGCAGGTAAGTGCACCACCCACATACTTTTCTTTTGATCTCTTAGGATGCAGAAAAGCTTATATTGTAAATATCTGAATGATTTCCTGGTACATTGCTGATTTTGTTTAGCTTATCATCTCTCACACACAAACTCAGTCATCTAAGAAATTACTAAATTCTTTTTGTATCAGGACAATGTTGAAACTATTTGTTTCCATATATCACAACTAATATATGGCCATAAACTACGCATCCTAATTCAACATAATGAGAGCTGCAAGCCAGGTATTGAAACTTAGCTTCTGAAAGCCTCCCCTTCAACCAAGCCATAATAAAAGGCTTAATCAACATATGAATCAATTACCAAATTATTTATTTAAAGAATGGTAAATGAGATAAGGTGAGAGAGAAAAAGAAGAAATTTTTTTCTGTCTCAGTTGCAAAATGAATGCATGTAATTTTGATACAACTTTGAGAGGCAAGATGAGAACAATGTATAGTTGAATATGAACTGTCTATAGCATAAAAAAAGGAGTAAGTTATATACAAAGAGTAGGGAAAAGACTATGATACAGTCTTAAATATAAGATTAAACTTTGTCTTGGAGTTCCATTAACAGGATACATGTTGGCAATCTCACAAACAATATAATATAAAGACCACAAATCTATTTTGAGTATAAAAGAAAATCTTTAGCTGACACAGGCATGCAAAGAATTACTTTGAAAGAAGTCAGGCATTTCTATCTGTGGTTCATTAAATTAAAAAAAAAAAACAAAAAAACCAAAAAAACCCACATATATCTAACAATTACTATTAATTCATATGTATCTAAAGTTCAATCAAAATAAGTGGAACTAGTTTCACTCAACACAACATTGTTTCTCCGTAATGATCAGATCTGCTTCCACCACAGCAATTACCAGGAACTGATCAACTAAGGAGAAGCACAGGATGTGAAATGACACAAGACGTGTCCAAGTAGGTTTTCAGTACAAGAAGCATTTCAAACTGAATTTCTAGTAGGTTTTCAGTAGAAGTATTTCAAGCTGAATCTGCATTAAGGCATACCGACAGACATTCATGATAGGCCTACTTACTTGGATTTACCAAATCCTGGGAGGTGAGAAGAACTTACATAACATACTCTACTTTAAATCTCATATTTCTCAGTTAATGTTATGAAAAAGCTTTAAACATCGGGCTAAAATTTACAAGGCAGTTCAGAGATGTTTGCATGCAAACTAGCTACTTCTACATAGCTACTTCTACATTAAAATTCTTTTACAGTTAGGCACAGGATTAACAAGTTTCTTTACCAGTTGTCTCCTTTTTAAAATAAGTACTGTGTCTTTCTTGGGTTTTTGGGGGATTTTTTTGGCCCTATGGTGAGAAAAAAGTGTATTGTACATCAGCAAGCTATGGTGTAATTATGATCAACACTTCTGTCTGTACTTTAAACCTTTAATTGCTTTCCTAAAACCAGCCTGGGACAAAAAAAAAAACCAAAAACAAAACAACGACAAAAACAAACAAACCAACCAACCAACCAAAAAAAATCCAGTACCTTGAAAAAACTCATAGTTTTGAAGTTATAAAAAGAAGCTAATTGAATGGAAAATTTTTAATTTTTAAATAAAAAGACAGTATAAACTTTATTGCTTTTCTCTTTGGGGATTTTCTTCTCCCCCTGCCTCCTGCCGCCCTAACTTACTATTGTATGAACAGCACTATGTTATACCTGCTTAATGGAATATGAACTGGAACCTAAAAGTTAAAAGTCAATCTGATTTCACTGTTCAAAATCAATGAAATCTGAAATTTAACAAAAACCAGATGAACAATGAAAAACAAGTTAATGAGTGAAGCAAACACAGCTACCACTGCTTTTAAATGATAATGCAGTTAACTTCTATTACGACGCATGCTAAAGACTTGCCTTTAAAATAAAAATATTATTCATTCAGTAGAATCCTTTTTTTACAAAACTACAGCTATAAATATAACATAGAAATCTTCAGGCTAGAGAACATTTTGAGTTTCATTTATGTTCTTTTTTCATATGGTTTTACAATAAATGGTCAGTAAGAGCTTGGGAATATACTGCAAAAGTTTGCAATACTGTATTTAATTTTGATAGGAAGAAAAAGATTAAGTATTTCCACTAATTCAGGGAAAATTCAAAGGAGGCACTCTGAGAGTTATATTTTCAAAAGGCAATTCATTCTATGAATGGACAGCATTCACACACCGGTTGATGTTCACATGTTGTTAATTGATAAAATGATACAATAATATACTTAAAAGAATACTTAATATGGAAGAAAATGATATGGACATCTTGTGCATAGGAAAGAACCGAGTATCTTGTGAAATCTTTGTTAGTATGAAGACAAAAGTTTCTTTTATTAAGATTCAGCTAGAAGAGTATTTTCTTGTCTGACAGATAAATGACATGATACCTTGTACATTACCTGTCAAATACTTGATTTGATAGATTCTCTATTTCTCAAAGTGGTATTGGTATGGAAAAAAATATGTGAAGTTAATGCAATAATTAATGTATCTGTCCATTTAGCTTTAGTATTTTCAGCTGTTTTCTTCTGGGAACCATATATAATTCTGCTCTGAGAGTTTTGACTGGATGGTTTAAGGATCACGGTTTGTCTTACGTAGACAAGTATAATTAAAAGTGTCAGGAAAAAGTCAATGTCTTTGAAAAATAGAGTGCCGTCAAAAAAAAAAAAAAAAAAAAAAAAAGAAAAAAAAAAAAAGCAGCGAAATCCCAAGTGATTTGAGAGTGTTCATAAAAAACAGCTTTTCAACAGTATCTTTGTCATATTTGGATGAAATCTGAGTTCCACTTTAATAAAAACAGAATTCCCGTTGTTTTTTTCTGATATGATTTTTAACTTTAAGTTATATTTTAAGAACTAAATAGAAAACTTGCACATATTTATGCCTCTGTGATTGTATATATGTGGAAAAATCTCCAGTAACGGCAGCAAAAAATTATGCCTTGATCACGTTCTTGATCAAGTATAGGACAGCTGAGTATCTTGCACATATACTTCAACGGCTGTAAACATCAGGTAAAAAAAAAAAATAATAATAAAAAAAAAAGCTAAATTCAGAAAGGTTACCTTTTGTGCTTCATAATTCTATTAGTTTGCTTAGCCTAAGGAAAAGAATTAATAATTATATTATGGTTTATATTAAATTGAAATGCAGAGGTACCAAAACCACCACCCAGTCCTGCTCCCAGTAGATACGTAAACTCCTACGATCCAAACTTGATGTTTTTCTTGTCACAGATTTCAGGAGGAAACAGGACTTTCCAAATAAACAAGCATTTTAGCCAATATCATCCTTAACAGTTTATTCCCACTGTGATATTTCACTTACTGTCTTGTACATTAAAGTAATCACCATTGATACCACTCCCCAGAAAGAAGTCATTATTTGGGACTAACAGCATGGAAGGATGGCAAGTATTAAAACATTTTATTTGAAAAATGCAGTGTCTCTTATGGGTTCTGATATCACATTACACTGGGGAGCATAGGTGGATGCACAACCTTTTAAGCAAAGCAGAGAACCCAGAAGCCTGTCTCAAAATGTGAAAATCTGAATATATTCAAATCAATCCCTATATAGGTTCTAGAGAAAAAGGAAAGAAAAAAAATCCTGCAAAGAAAGAAGTACAGATTCTTCTCTGGAATGTTATAGAGATACAGGTTTATTTCAGGCAGCATTTTAATACTTATTTATTGGTATATTTTATCATGGTGGGTTTACATGAAAAATAGTGGGCCACAGGCTTTGTTTAGTGAGTAACAGCTTCCTAGAGGTGTTGAAAAGTATTCTGTGACATTCTCCCAAATGAAAAAGAACCATTGAAAAGGCATATATTTATCTCTTAATACTACCTGAATACACACACATTTCAAGAGATATATTAATCCACAGCAATTGCAAAGCACAGATATTTTCAGTATGAAGCCAGCAGCAGGCACAGTATTGTCACTGTTTTCCATATGCATTGTTTCCACAAAACTCTGCCTCCGATCATTTAATGTTATTTTCTTAGGTTTGGCTGGCAAACTGTAAAGACTGACATAACTTTATTCGGTCGCTGCTTATTTTGCAAATCTATTGTGAAAAGCATTCAGCTTTGAATTGTTGCAGTGAGCTCATATTTTTGGTATAATTCTTTTCCTCTAAATTAACTAAATGACACACAATACAGTTTCTGTTCTTATATTTGATGCAAAAGTGTCATTAATATAATATTATGTTCACTAATAGGTGTGACTGTACAGTTTATGTTCTATCTCCGCCACTTTCTTATGCTGCATAAGCCCCCTGGTATTTTAGAGCCTTCCAAAAGTAAGTGAAGAGCACTGAGTTTTCTTCCTATTCTTACTGCAAATAAGCAACTCTATTTATATTTTCGATTGTGCAATATTATATTGGTAATTTTTGTGTTGCTATGAATGAACAAAAAGGTCACAGCGGCAAGCTTTACTGTTACTCTCTTATAATTCTGCATCCTATATTTTACTGTATCAAAGTAGCTTGCTAAAGGAAAAAGAATATATGTAGTATAAATACTCTTATACATAGAGATATATGTGTGCATATATATATACATATATGTACGTATAATTGGTCCATAGATAGCCACAGATTATATTCCATGTTCTGTCCTCTCATCTTATCAGGCACCAGCACTAGTTATTGAGGGGTTACTAGCATTTTCACAGGCTCGTTTACAAATTAAATACTTGATACCTGTTGCCACCTGTTAACTGCTGTCAACCTCAGTTCCACCCAGAATAGTTTGGGTTAGGGTTGGGTGGACTACAGTATGGAAAATACTGGATTTATGTCAGATAAAATGATGGGAACATCAAACAAAGTTCTAGCTGTCCTTATAGTTCCTTTACCAAACAGGTAGGGTCTGAGTTGCAGGTGTCTGATCACATTTCCACCAATATGCTCAGGATCTCTTTTAGTGTCCATTCTGAGTTCAAGGCAGTGGCATGCATCTGTGCAAGGAGTCCCAAGCAGTCTGAGGAGCCTTCTCTGTGCAAGCAATCTTCTTGGTGAAGAAAGGTGGTGAAGTCTGTTGCATATTGTAGGCAGTCAGGGTTGATGAAGCACACATAGACTCTCTCAGGGAGAGGATGGGGAACACTTGAGAGAAAGAGAGAGAGATACCAGGAAATAAGCAGGCCTAGGGGAGGTCAGGACATACAAAGCCTCAAAATAAGTTTGCCCTTCCCCTTTCCAACAAGAACTTGAGATATTCCAAATCTTAAAATATCTTGGTTCATATCAGATTGTGAAAGAAAGTCTTGAAAATTAACAGCTGTCTAGACCATACCACGAGTTTGCTTTTTCCTTATTTTCACACAAAGTCTTCAGTGTAAGAAGTACACTTAAATACTCCTGCCTATTTGGACTGATTATATTCCTGGTTTTTAGGATTATTACCAAGACAGTGCTAAGAACTGTTATGTTAAAACCTTGTTCCCATCTTGATTTTGAATGTGTCTGCCCATCATGATGAATTAATTACTTTTCCATCATCTGTCCTTAATTTCCATACTTGTGGTTACAAACAGGATAGTTGTCTCTCAAATATTTAGCTTTAATTGTGAAAGCAACTTGGCCTTTAACCTTGTTAGAGTAATTGAATAAATGCGGCAAGAACAATGCTCCTCTCAAGAGACTCAGTCTCCATCTCAGTCAGAGACTAAGTAACTTTGGGATTGGATGCAAAATGAAGCAAAACTTTTCTCAAAAATTAAAAAAATGAAAGGACATATATTGTCAGTTTTCACTATAGCAAAAACTCAACAGCAGGGTGCTTCAAGGCACCATACAAGGACCAAGTGTTCAAAATGTATTAATTGATGTTAAAAAAAGAGAAGGGAACAGCAATTTAGCAAAATTTACAAATAACAAGAAAATCCTGTTAACCAAGACTGATTAAGACAGAAAACCTGAGAAATAATTGACCAAGGGAGACGGGTGGCCATCTTAAAAGGTGTGAAAATAATTTATTTAAATGCAAAACAAGGCCTATTGAGAAAAAAAAATAATCAAACTAAAAAAAACAAAAACAAAAACAAGCCAACAAAACACAAACAAAACAAAGAAACCTAAACCTGTAACAGGTCATTTGTTTTATCAGAGATCTCAATGACTAGCACCATCTTAGGAAAAATACCTGGGTCTCACTGCAGACAGCTCAATGAAGAGTCCTGCTTGATAAGCAGCTGCAGTCAAAAAAGCACATAAAATTTTCAGATGCATAAGAAATGAGGTGGGGAATAAGAAAGAAAGAAAATATGTCATTATATGAATCAATAATTTTCCCTTCTCTGGAAAAGTGTGAAGTATTGGTCACTCCATCACAAAAAGATGTTACTGAATTAGAAGGTATTCAGAAAAGAGTGGTTGTGATAATTAGGCATATAGAAAAGACTTCATATGAAAAGACTGAAAAAAACTGGAATTGTTAACCTTAGGGAAAAAAAAAAGATGAATAAGGAGAGCTATGATGAAAGTATAAAAATCGTAAGTGGAAAAGAGAAAATAGATCAGGAACTTCTGTAAGTCCTGCGTCTCATAATTCAAGAACAAAAAGACACTTAAGTGAAAGTGAAAAGCAGCAGCTCCAAATCTGATAAAAGAACATACTTTTTAATGCAGCACATAATTAGATTATGGAACTCAATGCCACAGGATGTCACTGATGTCAAGACCTTACCAAGATTCAAAGAAGGACTTGGCACTTACAACTCTTGATATTCTTGGGAATCTTACACTGACTGTTAAAAGGTTTTGAAAGAGAGGTTATGTGATATATTTCATTATTTAAAATACAATAATTTAAAAAATAATCTGGAGAAAATTCCCTCTAAGTGGATTTTCCCATCTCTGGCTGTTTTATTATTTTGTTCTTTTCTTTGCTTGTTGAGTTGGCATTTTCACTTGAGACATCTGGGCAGTCTTGGAGGGATGCTGTGTAATAACGAATTGCTATTCTGTTCTAATTACTATTATCCCAGTACTACCCCAGTATCTTAGTATCTCCTATGAAATCTTAGTATTAGTGGGCTTCCCTTTTGCAGAATAATTGTCTTATGCTCTATTGTATTCCATTCCACTCCAGTTAGCCAACCGGATCTGTCACCCGTTGTCAATTAGTATAACCATTGCTACAAGCTATATAGCATTGTGCATGTGTTTAGAGCAACTGTGAAACTTCTAGATGCAGAACCGAATACATCTTTGCTGTGACAGCTATGCAATTGATTCTGTGTGCCCCAATTGTCTTCCAGCCCTATCTTAACCTCCAGCTATGCTATTGACATCTTATTTCACATCCTGCAGCTGGAAAACATATGCAATGTCTCTAAAAGAGAGGCACTTTACTTTTTAAACTTCCCATCTCCACAGCTTACTTACCACATTTTTCTCCCTTCTGCCTGCCTTACTGCTCAGAGAGATAAAGCATTTTTTTTACCATTTTTGTTCTTATACTATCTTTTTCCTAATTCATTAGCTTTTTCTTTACCTAGTTTTTTCTATATAAAGGTTTTCAGTGCAGGTAAACAATGACAGGCACAAGCATAAAAGAACTTCTCAGATCAGATCTGTTAAGTGAAAACTGAATCAAAAACAGAATGTGAGAGATATGCAGTAGAAGCAGGATCGCAGATTTTGAACAGCATTCTCAAACAGGTCTTCCTCCCAGTTATTAATTTAATTACATTCTCAAAGCTAGAGGGGAGGGAGGCAAGAAGAAAACCTTTAAGTACCTACCTAGGTAGTCAGCAAAAAACCTGCTAAATTCTGTGGGGTTTTGGGGGTAACTAGAAAGTGAAGATATTGGGAGTGGAGGTGCATAGAGCAGCTGTGCTTGCAGGGCCATCTGGGGGCTGTACCTGCCTTGAAGAGAAGTTGATTTCAAGTAGTGCTTCCAAACTGAACACTGCAGAGAGACTGTGAAGACACCTGACCAAGGGATAACACCTGAAAGAAGACAGGCAGCCCCGACTGAGCCAAGATATGACTAGCTACCACGCAGAAACATGTGGTATGTTTTGTCTCCTTCTCTTCCCCAACAACTTCTGCCACTGAAGGTTTTCAAGATGCGATGTGGCAGGTTGCCAGATAATCCCTTCAAAGTTCTCCTTGCCACAAAAGGCTAGACCTTTGAAGGTCTCTTTCAGCCTGGGCTGCTGTATGATCCCGTGAGTTGGCACTGTATATATTAGTACACTGCTTTGACACTGTCTGTTTTCCTGAACTTTCACATGCATGCCTCACTAACCAAACATAGTCCTATAATTATTTTCTTTTTTTTTTTTTCTATTCCAGGATAAAAATATTAAAGTAGCAAGAAAAGGTTGTGTTCTACCTCTCACATATTGATCTGGTATATCACACACAATGCTACAAAGCACCATGCAGATGACATATTTGTGCTGTCTTTGGGACATCCACATTGCATTCACCATATGGTTTAGATAGAGTTAGTCTGCAAGACTGGTTTTAGGCTGAGTCCAATCCACAGGACATGTACTGAGGACACTCAGGCATAAATACGTTATGGTAGTAGAACATTCAATAGCAAAAGAGGAGGAGCTGGTTAGCAACAGTAAGGAATTTAATTTTAAAAGCCGACAAGAAGTGGATCCTATATTACGAGAGATAATAAAAAGTACAAATGCTGCTAATCTCATAGGAATATGAGAGCTTTTTCCAATCTATGAGTATTAACAAACATGAATTCAGAGTAATTAGTATGTTTATTGTTCTTCACCTTTTAAATTTTTAAGACTTAATTCTCATTGATTACAATTCCTCCATCATGAAACGAGGAAATACCTTTAATTTGAAAGGCACCTACTAGCAAAATAGTGCATTGTATTTTTTCTTCTTAAGTAATACATAAATTAAAAAAAATACCCAAATGATGCACAAATACTGTATTTTCAGCCATATTTTGGCCATTTTATTTTACTAAAACTCACCTAGTTTTAACTTATCTTCTTTCTTGAAAATTCATATTGCGAAAAGAAGTAGAAGACCACCCGATCAGGAAGAGCAGATTTACCTAAATGTTCATTATTGTGCAACAACAAGTTTTCACCTAGATATTTATGCTCTCTTTTCAAGTCTGCCAGCCTTCTTTTCGAAGTCCTCTGTTCTAAATCTTGTCACCAGTTAAAAACCATGGCCTGAAGTCAAGAAACATTTTCATATGAGCAATTTACACAATTACTGAAAACTATTCTAACTAATATGCTTTCCCCTTCTTAGTAAAGAAAAATAAATGTCACCCAACTATTAAAACAAAAGACAAAATATTTCATTATGGTTAAGTGAAATTAGGTTTCCCATGTTACCCAGTTCATGTTACACTAATTCATACTATCTTCCTGTTTTGCATATTGAAGCTAAACAACATATTGTATTTTTTCTTTTTCTTTTCTAATATCTCATATTAGGCCTGTGTTCTTTTGTTATGAATTGTGTCTGGTATAGACAAATACACTTCTCTTACCATTAAAACAATCTTCTTATGTTAGAAATTTAAGTCAATTAGATTAGGTAGAAATGTGCATGGAATGAAATATGGATGTGATAGATTTCAGCATCTTAAAGAAAGGGCACTATGTTTTGTTTTGTGTCACTGTATACTTGATATCAAGCTTTGGAAGAAGGACCAGTGAATACCATCCTATCTGCTTCCATTATGGCTAATGTCTTTTAAAACCAGAAAAGAGAATCTATGTCTGTTTTAAAAGACAAAAATTAACGTGTAGAATGTTATAAGACCCTATTCAGCGCTTCTAAAAAGTGAGCCTTCTAAACCTGGAATTTCCCTTACCAACTTACAAGTTAGGTTTCAGGACTAAAGGTGACACTAAGAGACTCTCTTAAAACAAAGGCCTGCTGAGTTTTATGCTCTCCAATCTATTACAACTTCATGTACATAACATAGAAAATCATATTCAATCCCATGCAGAACTCACTTGCTTGCTTGTAGCTTTCTCTACACATTATTTGGGATTTGGCATACACAACACTTTATCCTCAATACAAAAATGATTTTTTTTTCCCTTCAGTGCAGAGACTGAGCTATGCTTAATGGTTCTGAATTGGTTTTCCTAAGGCTGAAAAGCTCCTTTTTTTCTCAGACATTTCAATCAGGAATGGTGTGATTGGAAGACACCAATGGCAAAGTACAGCTTTTTTTATTTTGTAGTTTTCATGAGGACATAAGCCACATTTCCATGAAAAGAGTTAAGCAATCAGAAAAGCTTAAACATACTTAATATTAAGTCTAAACATAACTAATACCTAAGTATAGTTATAAATGTAACTTGCACTTAGCATAAGTATATGATACGGTTTATGCACCTATGCCTTAAAAAAAAGAGATCCTAAAATAAACCACAAGGTCCCAGCAATAGCAAAGATAATAACAAATTCTCTGCTTCTATTGTCCTAGCATAAATTTATCTCTGGGTATTACTGCACAGAATCTAATCTGTTACTATTTCCTTTGTCCACATTAAAAATTTCCAGTATTAAAATATAGGTAATAAAAAATTTGTAATGGCTTCCACAAAACTACTCATGTATCACAATCAGCCTCTATTCAGCATTCCAAAGTGTACAAGGGTCCAGATGTGCAACCCTTATCTATATAATCAATCCCATGATATTCCCATGATATTCACAACTTACACATAAGTAAGTAATTACTTACTTAAGTAAGGTGTTTGTAGGATGAGGGCTGAAATTGTTGATTTTGTTCTTAGCCAGTAGTTTATGCGTGTATATATTTCTATTTTTTTAAGAATTTTAAATTTAATTTTTTAAGTCCTTTTGTATTTATCTAGGAAGGCCAGTTTTGGAAGTTATAAGTTTATAAGGGGAAGTTCTAAGTTTATAAGGCACATAAGTGGTCATCTATGATATGCAGTGGACAATTACTACATAAAATATCTTGGTTTTTTGTTTCCCCTGCGATTAAAATTGCTAGTAAGAGGAATTATGAAAATACAAAGCAATCTCTGAGCCAATAAGAATTTTATAAACCACTGCAGAGATAGGCATTCTGGATCATTCTTTTCCTTAGTTCATGAAACTCAGTGGATTTTCAGTTCATGGTAACCAGAGCTCTCTCTTGAGCTATTCTTCTTCATTTCCCTTCTAATCTCCAAAACTGTCAGTGTTCAGACATACGAACTCTTTTTTTCCAGCTCATTCATTTCTTCCAAAAGACTTCAAAGTACAAAGCAGATAATTATTTATCCAGAGATGGATGAAGGTGGACACTATTGTCACATTTTTAGTAAGTTTGTAGACGATACCAAGTTGGGTGGGAGTGTTGCCTGCTGGAAGGTGGGAAGACTCAGCAGAGGGATCTAGAATGGCTGTATCTATGGTCTGAGGTGAATTGCATGAGATTAAATATTGGCAAAGTGCT
Source organism: Melanocharis versteri (assembly GCA_013397845.1). Classification (NCBI taxonomy): domain Eukaryota; kingdom Metazoa; phylum Chordata; class Aves; order Passeriformes; family Melanocharitidae; genus Melanocharis; species Melanocharis versteri. Next base: position 386,945 of record VZTG01007648.1, read on the forward strand.
GGGTTCTGCGCTTGGGTCACAACAATCTCATTCAGCACTACTGCTTTGGGGATGAATGGCTGGAAAGCTGCACAACAGAAAAGGCCCTGGGGGTGCTGGTTGACAGCCGGCTGGACATGATCCAGCATGTACCCAGGTGGCCAAGATGGCCAATGGCATCCTGGCCTGGATCAGCAATAGTGCGGCCAGCAGGACCAGGGCAGTGATTTCACCCTGTATTTTGCACTTGTGAGGCCAAACCTCAGATCATGTGTTCAGTTTTGGGCCTTTGACTACAAGGACATTGAGGCGCTGGAGGGTGTTCAGAAAAGGGCAAAAAATCTGGTGAAGAGTCTGGAGCCAAAGTCTTACAAGGAGCAGCTGAGGGTACTAAGGTTGTTTTGCCTGGTAAAGAGAAGGTTCGGGGGTGACCTTATCACTCTCTACAACTACCTAAGAGGATGCTGTAGCTAGGTGGGGGTTGCTCTCTTCTCCCAGGTAAAAAGTGATAGGATAAGAGGAAGTGGCCCCAAATTGTGCTGAGGAAGGTTTAGATTGGACACCAGGAAAATTTCTCAGAGAAAGGGTTGTCAAGCATTTAAACGGGCTGCCCAGGGAAGTCGTTGAGTCACCATTCCTGGAGGTATTTAAGATGTGCAGTTGTGGCACTTACAGACATGGCTTAGTGATGGAGTTTGCAGTGATGGGTTAACAGTTGGACCCAATGATCTTAAAGGGTCTTTCACACCTAAATGATTCTGATTCTGCAAAGTTCTGACATGGGGTGAAGGAATAGAGAATCTTAAACATGTCACAGTCTGATTTTTTTCAACATCTGGATGAGAGGAGGGAAGGTATATTTGGGGTATGGATATTCTGTCCTCCACCCAAGCTCTAAAAGTACTGAGACTCAGAATCACATAAGCATTCCAAGTGAATTAATCTGTTGGAATTGTAGCTATTTGTGTAAAATTATATTATTCTCATTCATTATTAAGTTCTGCAATTCCCAAGTGCTAACACAGGTGGCAATTGCCACATAGTTAGTCAAAAGCCAAAGGATAAGCTCTCTGTGGTAAACGAGATGATGCCTGAAGAACTGAGAGCTGACATTTGGCCAAATTGAATATTTGTACAGGACAAATGGAGTTGAGAAATAATCTTAATCAACAGTGGACAGTTTTTGACAGAGATAACAAAAAGATGTTATTGATCTTGTCAACCTTAACATTATCTCGCACTCTCCTTAATTACTATGGCCAAATTAGAAATAGTATCTCTTACTAAACTGTTCGTGCCAACCAAATTTCCATACAGTTAACTCCAAATAATGAATATCCTACAGAACAACCTTTATTCATAACTTTGTACGCTTTTAACAATTTTTTCTAAAACAGTGGTTATGATTGTGACTCTTGGTCTTAAGAGAAATCAGTAGCAGGTGTATGTTGTCCAAAAGAAAACTAGAATTTAGTTGATTTGTTACTTTGCTGTGTGCTACTTCTCTACCAATGTCTTCTAATGTCTTGCACAATTTACAAATTTAGCTTTCATTCAAGTTTGAAGTGCTTCATATTTGAAGTGCTTCAAATTTGAAGTGCTAGGTTGGTCCTAACATTCTGCAAACCATCTATAGCTGTTCCAAGCTACTTCTCATATGTCCTAATGGGCAGAATTTTGGCTTTGCAACAGCTGCTGGCCTATTTAGACTATATTTAGTGATCCTCTGTAAAAAGTTTGGCTTTACAAAGGAATCAGTGAGGCACCTATAACAACTTCTTTTTCAATGGGAAAAAATACAACATTGCAACACATTTACAAGAAAACGTTATCATAGTTCATTCTGTGTTTTTTTTAATATATTCACCAACTTCTAATTTGGAAAATTCTTTCTTTTTGTTGTACTGGGAATTTAAATTTAGCCTATTGGCAAAGAGAAATTAACCAGAGCATCTTTACTAGAATCTGAAGTAGACAGAACCAGTCTCTGAGCGTAAAGTATAGAAAGGCTAATCAAATGCATACATCAGAGAAAGCAGCATGCAAGAAGGCAAACCCTGTTAGAAATTCACTCTTTAGCATGAAAAAATATTTATACTTCTCTCCTCTAACCTGTAAGCAAGTTATCGCTGATAAAGAAACCCACTGATACACACAAACTTAAAATATTATAATACAAAAACAATTGTAAGGAACTATTTTAAGAAATAGAATTACAATTCAGGCATTGTTTAGGAAGGCCATTATTTGGTATTTTTAATAGTAGTTTAACTATACCCAAATATCTATGACAATATATTAAACATCCCCCAAGTGACACCATGTGCACTCAGTCTGTCATTCTCAAGGTACTCTGCTGCCCCCAAAGAAAGTAAAAGCATTTTAATAAATGAGTGAGGTACGAAATCACATTTCCCTTTGAGGAGACTTTCCTACTACTTTACTCTCAACATAGAAATGGGAGGTCCCTTCACGTAGGGGCCATTTCCCATGTGCTTGCAGAACATAGTGCTCTATTGGAAATAGTAGCAAAAGCTCTCCCTCTGCCCCTCCTCATTTAACAGAAAGTTTGTACTGTGTAACCTTCCACAGGGTAGAGCAAAGGATTCACGAAAGTGAATCCTCTCAGCTTGAGCATGTAAAACTTATTATTACCATGACAGAAATCTCATTTTCCAAGCATACTCTGTCTCTTGCAGAATATACAAGGTTTAAATGCAGATGCAGTCAAAAATCTCGTTAATGACTCAGATCAAGAGCTGCCATTGATCATTAAAACATAAATGCAGTGACTTCTAAATCTTAAAATGACACAGCAGCTGTGCATTTTGGGAAATGAGAGGAACTGTGACTCTAATGTAACAAACCATGAATATTTACTTCCTGCTGTCTAGGCATTGCTAAGATTTTCTAGATAATATGAAAAGAACAACATAGCCTTTATATGACATTTTCAAACTATCTGATAGAAAAAAAGAGAGAAATATTCCGTGTTTTTCTTGATGTCTATCATACTCTGCTTTCTTGATGTGTGTGTAGTTTGCTTTCACTCTGCAAAGAGTTGCTTTAAAAGAAACTTTAAAAGCTTCTCCCTTTATTTTTAAAACACAAGATTTTGTAAATTTTATTCTAAACATTCTCTAAAGGAGCATATCTTACTGGATTACAAAGTTTGAAATACAATGCCAATTTTACACAAATGAACATAAACCACCACTTGCTAGTAATGGATTAGAATGTGAACTGGGCACCAGCTGCAGGTAATGGCCACTAGTGGGACTCGATACAGGGAGAAAACAACAGCCCTCTCACAGGTGTCAGCCATCCACCATAGAAAGCTCACCAACTCACCTGCCAGATGTGTTGAAGTGTCATTTTAAGGAATAACCTAAGGTAAAGTCTCTCTAGCACAAGTCCCAGTCTCTGCAATAGGCATCTCTCTTAATAAATTACTGGTTTGTTTTTTTTTTTTTTTTTTACACTTTACACTTTGGCAATGTCAATTCCACCATTTTGATCTCTTAGTCTTTTGGTGTTACTCTGTGTTAAAGACAGATAGAAGAAAATCAGGCCTTAAGAGCTGTTCTTCATAAACTCCCTGCAATGTATTTGGCTCTATCTGGTTTTAAATGAAAAGCAGCACACAAAGGGTAGAACCTTGGGGGGAAAATAATCTTTGAAAAAAGCAAATAAATGCAAGCTCATGAACAGTAGTTATCTAGCCACTACAAATTAGAAGTCCCTCCCTTTTCTATTTACCTCAAACTGAATCTCAGTTATTATTTCAATATATTTCCAAGAACAAGTAGTGTGGGTACGCTCGAGGGCTTGGTACCGGAAGACTGAGGAAAAACTGACAACAAGCTGCAGATTTATGATGCATGAATGAAGCAAATGTTTATCACATGGCTGAAAAAGCCTCATGTCTTTTACTGCTAGACTTGTTTAGCTATTATTCAGTATTTATGCTTTCCCTCACAATCCAGAAAAACAGGAAGGTCCTTGAACATCCTCTCAATTTCTTCTTGACTTGTAGGTCTTCACATACCTATCAACAAGCCACAGCCTCAGGAAGCTTTCTGTCTCTGTACACCAAGGAATATTGGCATGACTAGCATAGTAATTCTGTTTCAGGCATTTCGCTTAACCATCTTCATTGCAAACAAATTGCTTAATGGCTTTGGGTAGCAAACACATACAGAGCTGTGCCAACGGATTGAGAAACAGCTGAGTAGGTATGGCTTGTGATCATATTTATTGGCATTGCATTTAAAACCTCTTCTGAATCATCATTTGCATCATCATCTAAGTCTGATCTCTTTTGTTCAGCAACTCAATGCTTCTTACCTGTTTGTTCTAAAACTAAAAAGAAATCAAAAGTCAGGACTCTGTTCCTCCATTCAAAAGCTTGAGAGTCAATAAAGATGAGTATGAAGAGATTCCTTACCTTCATTAACAACATAGTTGAAAGGAGCAAAGCTCCCTAAAAGTAGAGGAAGACAGGGAACAGCTCATCTATCAAGAACATTGATACATAAAATGAAAAAATCTGGCAGCACACACAGGCGCCACAAGACCAAATCCCTTTGGGCTAAAGTGCTTTAAAGATTTCTATAAAGTAACAGAGATTTGTCAGGAATTCAGGCAAACCTCTCTGTGTACGGCAAGTGCTGAATGAAGATCCATGGACTTTACAACAAAACGATGCATTAAATATTACGTAATAAAAGATCATGTCTTTGAAGCGCGGCACTAGTACAACAATCCACCTAGTTTTTCATATACTGCAACAATTAATGCTGTTGTGCATATTTAATCATGAACGCATTGCCATTAGTGGAGAACTTACTTGCTGTTTCTGTTAGGACAAACAAAGTAGTCATCAAAAATTTCCTTTGCATATTCTCCTTTACTTACGATAAATGTCAGGACCCTTGACTTTGTCTAAAATTAGACACAAAATACAACTTTCAAGATCAGAAATAAAACACTAACAGCAATTAAACCCTGATCCTAGAACACAGCAAAATCTTGATGAATTTTTTGTATATATTGTTGGTGGATTTTTTCGGCATCTTCACAGCTGAATGGCCATTACTACTGCCCCTGCTTTTAGCCACTCACCTTCACAGCTGCAGCCAATAAATCCATTGGCCTCTGAATTTATATTTTAGAAATAGGTTTTATTTCTTCAGGTGGGTTAGGTACAAGTCCTGCCACACAGCCAAACACTTTGTAGCACAGTTTCTACTGTTTCCAGCAGTGACTACATAAAAATGTGTTTAATCACTCCTCTCTGCAGCCTGAAGGAAGTATGGTGAGCCAGCCTACCCACCAATTTAACTAGGTCTGTGAGCAAACTTAGAGATCAAGGTCAAATAAATTAATTTAACCCTGTTTAACAGACTGGTCAGTCCCATTGTCAAGGTCTTCTCCTAACTACCCACTCAAAAGCAAGCTTGCTTTTTTTTTTTTCTTTTTTTCCCCCTCACTGCTCTTTTTTTTTCCTATTTTTTTTAATTTATTTGTTTGTTTGTTTGGGTTCCCTCCCCCCCAAAATGAAAAAGATCCAGTAAATCCATATCATTACATATGGACTTACATATATATATATATATATGTATGTATGTATGTATATATTAGTATATACAAATATTGCATGAAAATACAAATTTTTAAGACTAATTTTCTGTAATATTTTTGATATTTTTGAGGACAACCTATGAAGGTCTCACACTAGATGTAGGACAAGAATACAACTAAAAATTTATCCCAGAATACTTGGTGATATATATATTTCAAATTGAAAATATGCTTCTGGCTACTGACTTTTAACTCTTGTCTATACTAGGAAGGAGACCTTCTTTGAGTCAGTCATCAAAAACTCAGTATAGTTTAATCCTGACACCAAACATCCCTCCAGTGTAAAGAAATTATCTATAGAAGAAGGTGACAGCAGCTCAGAATATTTTAAGTTCACATGGTAAAAAAAAACCAAAAATAAATATAATCACATTTCTGTTAAACGTGTAGTAACTGCTGATTTTTCAGTCTTGGAATTTGCCTAGACCATTAACAATAATTAAATAAGTTGCTCATGTTTACCCTGTTTTAATATTGGTTTAGGTGTCCAGAGGAAAGTGGCAATGTTTAATATTTAAATATCAAACACTTTGATTAAACATTAGTGTGTTAAACTAATATTAAGGAAAAATGAAAAAGAGTTCATAGAACTGACCATAAGTCTTTTGGGTTGCAAGTGCCAAACACACGCTTTGAAGTTTGACATGTAAGCATTTTTTCAAAAAGTAGCTTGACCCCAAGCCCACAAATGTGAATTGTAATTAAGAAGCAATATTTGCAAGTCTGTACTTAGTGCTGGACTGTGCAAAAAGATGCATGTTTACCATCAGAAAGAATCTGCAGGATTCTGACTAAAATTAGATATGAGCATAGCAGCTCGAAGAGTCAGGACAAAAGGTACTCAGCATCAAATCACCCTACTTACTCTCTCAAACAAATTATTAATTTACACTCTTTTTATTCTTCTAGAAATAAATGAAATTCCCTAATAGAAAATATTAAACTGATGGGTCTCTCAGTCAGGTCTTCCACTTTATAAATACCTGAGAAATTTCCTTAAAATCTACTAGGTGGGGTCTAAAAAAGCTTCTACACCTTGGAGTCATTATACCTTCTCTTAACATTAATCCTTCCCTTTTCTTCAGATATATTATTCTATATCAATAATTTATAAGAGTTCAGTTCTGTTCCTCCTGAAAAACCCCATCACAGTAGTTTGAACTCCAAAAAAAAAAAATCAGCAGGGATTTTCCAAACTCAAAAAACCCCCACCAAAACCAAAACAAACTCTCCACCAAATATGTAGAGTTCAGATTTTGAATGATTTGGTCATTGCGAAACAAATCCAAAGAGGTTTGAGATACACCTGCCCCCCCACCAAAAAATAAAAGAGACAAGACAAAGCCCAAAAAAAGCACTCCCTAGAAACCAGCTGTTTTCAATCCTGAAATGCTACAGGGATTACAGACAGGGATAAACATCAGTTGCTGGGGTGCAAATGTAAAAGCCTACACATTTGTTCACTTTATATCATAGTTGCAAATAATCTAAGTGCAATTTCCACTGTATTAAGGAGACAGCATATTATGCTTCTAGCTTTCAGTCAGGTTTAATAAAGAGAAACCCTTCTACTGAATGAACAGTACCCCTTGGCTACTTTTAAAATAATCCATTGAGAATACTGCAATATTCCATACATTTATTAAAAGTATCATGTTTCCTTAAGGAAATACCCCAAAGAAGCATTGCTCACTTTTTTCACATATATGGAATAAAAATGCAAATACTCCAAGTTTAGAGGTTGGGTGTTTTTGGTGGGGTGCTTCGAGTTTTTTTTTTTTTTTTTGGCTTTCATTATTGGCAACAGTAAAAAGATTGTTTAAGACTAGCTATGTCAGAATTTTGGATACCAAGTGTGACAGGCTCTGCAGGTGTACAGTGCTTTCCTTATTGATACAAATTGAATCTGAACATAGCAATTTATTCAGCAAATCAAACCAATCACTGCACTGCAGTTTTCTCTTTCAGCTCTCATTTCCCAACCAAGTACTCTTAACCACTTTGCTACTTTCGCTTTACAGCAAGGTTTCAACTACTATTAGATGTTGGTTTATGGTCAGAGTATAGAGGTTTAAAAAATTTTAAAGGCTGTTATGCTGCCATTAAGTGCTGCATCATTCACACCTATTCCATACTAGTTGCTTATCTCCAAGCACACTACCTTTAAAAGTATTTCTCTCCACCTTACCCTAGGAAAAACTCACCATTGTTATCCCATACAAAGCATTAAAAGAGTTTGCAAGTAATTTTTTTTTTTTCTAATAAACTGTAAATATTTGTCCTAAGAACAAGATTATCTCAAATCCTTCTTTTTTTATTATGAATCATACTTTAAAAAGAGGTTCTTTAATGCAATTCTGTTGTATGTTATTTTGTTTAAAGATACTTAAGCAAACCAGTACTCCAAAACAACAAAAATATTAAAGAATGAAAATTAACACCAGATCACCCAGAAGATAAATGGGGAAAGAGAAGGAACCAACTCAGGTGAAGAAGAGTAAGGCAGAGAGCTAAAGTGGGAAAAAACATTACAATTTTACAGTGTTGAGCCAATAACCCTGGATTAATAGTTAGCCTTGGCAAGGCTCAAATGTGAAGATGCTCACATCGGGCAACCCAGACCTGCTGCTACCAGAGGTTGTTGCTATGGTGACCAGTGACAGTCAGCCAACAGTAAAATGAATTTAGAAAAGATAGTTAGGAAATACTGAAAAGAAGAAAGAAAAAGGAAAGGAAAAGTTTGGTGTCTGTAAGCAGATTCACAGTTCCATTGTCTGCCACTTGCCCTACTGCAGCGGAGGAATACATCACCAAAATGGAGCTGAACTTCCACTTTACCTCCATGATAGCTGAAGTATATTCCTGCCTCTATGAGCTTCTAATTGAAAGAAATTATTGTCTCGTTCATGCGACAGCTTTTCAGTGACTCAGCAATCCAGCAAATTCAGCTGCCTCTGAAACCTGTGTGGAGCTGTTGGCTCATTGTTCTCATCTAAACTATTTAGAGGAAGCCTGGAGTGGCCCATTTCTGTCTTCTGCCTTTAAATCAGCCTGGGGACGGTTCCATCCTGACATGTAAAAGGTTTCAATGGATGAAGTATTTGTCACTGAAACAAAAGGATTTGGAACTTTACAAATCTAGTGGAAAACTCAGTTGATTTCTTTTTTCAAACAAAGAACAAAGCGGAGACTGGTCGTTTTAAAAGGAAAATCTGCTTCAGAGAAGGCTAGCTGAAGCTGCAGTCAGTGGACCATAAATCACAGTGCCCATGCCCAGCTGTGCAGCACTGCATGGAAGAAAAGGTTTCGGATGGCAGTGTCCCTCGGCGATAGCTGCGGATGTGTGTGCCAGAGAGGCAGTTATTGTTGTTTACTTGCTGCGCTATCAACGTGGTATGCTAGAGAGAACACTTTTAGGAACCAGCATGTGTGCACTGTATTATCTTATCTTGCACAAAACATTGTCCCAGACCCCTGGAAAACTCCTGCTGGAGTACTGTCAGAAAGAGATAAAAATGAAGTACTACAACTGTTAAAGCGGCAGTGCTGAACTAGACTTCCTTACAACCACCTTTTCCTAAGATTGACTCTACACCACGATCAAGAGGAGGAACAAGAGAACCTTGTATTCAGCCGTCAAAAACCTTAAACGGTGATCTGTGTGCATGTGTTTTTCAAGCCTAGAAAAGGCATGAAGATGGGTAGAGGTGAAAAAGCTGTGAGATAGAACAAACATGGAAGAAGTTATTTTTAGAGAATTAATATAGAGAGAAACATTTACACAAAACATGCTTTTACAGAAATAGCAGGCACAGACACAGTTGAAGAAATTGGACAACTTTGTCTCTCCTTTCAGCCCGAGGAACATGAGGGTTCACATCACTTCACTTGCCTTTCTGAGGTCATGACTTGGGAGAGCCACTTAGCCATGCCCTGCTTTGTTTTCTCCATAAGTAAAATGGAAAAATACAGACTCAATCAGCCTTTTGAAAGTGCTTTCATATTTAAAGAAATGAAAAGTGCTAAGTGAGTGGTAAATGTTGCTTGAGCAGATTAATACTTTGGTGATCAATATACATTATGAGACTGCTCTTATTCATCATATTTCCCACAGCTGAAGGAATGCAAGAAATAATAATATAATGATTACAGCTGGTAGAAATGCCCCTAGTGAAGGCTGACAAATTTTCTTGAACACAGGGGTAGCTGTGTTCTCATTTTCTTACACTTCAGTGCAACTTTAACTGCATGAAATCAAAATTATGCCTTTCATCTGAATCATACTGGCTTTTTATCAATTAATGTGTTGTATTGACTTGATTTCAATATTTCAGTGCAATTATTTTTTTATTGGTTTTGAAAAGGACACAATTTAAGCCCAAGTCATTTGCCTACTACGCATAATGAGAATTCTTCTGGTACTTTCTTTGAAGAACTTCATGAAGGCTTTGACCTACAACCTGGTATTAAGCAAAGAAAGAAAACTGAGATCACAGAGTTTTCTTTTGCTAGATCCATGAAAACAAGTCCAAACAGATTTCATCAAGTTACAAGTTTCAAAAGGTTATATGCATTCAAAATATAGGGTTTTTTTTTGTTTTTTTTTTTTTTTTTT
>VZTG01007648.1:401490-486186 GCA_013397845.1 Melanocharis versteri
TTTTTTTTTTTTTTTTTTTTTGAGTGTTTTGGTCACATTTCAAAGCACACAAAGTTCTGCTACAAAGTTCTGGGTAAGAGATCTGTTCCTTGATTTATTCGCACTTTTCCACAAATGCTTTCTGTTGGCTTTCCCAGAATAGGAATATTAATGACAGCATACCACCATCTTCCCACAAGTGGTGAAGCAGTGCTTACAAATCACATATGGGCATGACACTATGAATAAGGCTCCACAAAGACTAGTACCAGGCAGCACACAGCACTACTAATACACAGCGTAACAATGACAGTCTGAACTGCATCTCCTCAAGGAAAAGCGAGACAACAGCAATTTTCCAGCTTCTGGAGGTGGCAAAATGGTACCAGATCATTTCATGGCAGCTGGAACCGATCATCCCAATGTCTCTTGATTTAGTCACGTACAACTGAAATTTCAGCATGCTGGAAGGGGAACAGAAGTGAAACACTACGTGGCATGCAGAGGAGATGCCACCACTCATCACCACCATTTGCATCAACAGCCCTGCCTGTGCCCGGCTCTCCTACCACTAGTCCAGACCTTGTGCTGATGCCCAGCCTGGCCTCATCCAGCCTCCAGGGAGGGCCTGATGCCCAGGGCTCAGGCTGCTCCTGCCACCTTCCAGCTGCTCTGTTCCCAGCTGGGGCAAAGGAGGCCCTGCCCTGCCCTGCCTGAGAGGACAACTCCAGCTGCCAGCCCCAGTCACAGGAAGCCACTGTCCCAAAAAGGACCCAGGCAGCAACCAATTCCAGAGTACAAGAGATGAGGTGACCACAGATACCTATTTAACAAAGCAAAGAAATGGTCAAGATTTGGACGACAAACCGAAAAAGCTCCTCTTATAGTTTATGACAGATTTATCATATCTAGTTTTGCAAGTCAAACTCTTCAGCTTCTAAATGCCCAGAGTAGTGCTAGGTAAATACAAGTGTGATTTTTTTTTTTTTCTTTTTTTTTCAAGTGTTCTGGTTGATTTGTTTCACAGAGCAAAGTTCCTCACCAAGATGAAGGCTCCTTGTACACAAGCACCTACACCATGCATCTGTAATCATACCCTGTAAATGGCATCAGCAAAAGAAAGAAGTGACATTTTTTCCTCTTGATCACAACAGAATAAACAACATTTTAAAGGTTAAATTATTCAAATTCTACAGTTACCTGTAAAAAAAAAAGACATCTCTGCTACCTTCAGATTTCTTACATCCAATTATTTTGATTTTTTTTTATCCTGTTCCAGGCTTCCTGACTGCTGCTACTTAAGAGGCTAAAAAAAAAAAATTGTTGTAACTAGAGGCAACTCATTTACTTCCACTGATAGCTACAGCTCCAAATACAAGTCTTTCAGCTCAACTCGGAGAAGTTAGATGAACTACACAACAAGTGAGTAAAATGGAAACAGACAACATCTAGATGCATATCACAAAGACTTGTGCACGAAAAAAAGCCTGCTTGGGTGTCGATTTTAACTATTTAAGGTCAGACAAATGTCAGGGGAAGAAATATTCAATTGTACTTAAAACAGTTTCTGAACAGCTTAAGAAAAAAATAAACTAAAACAAAACTAGGGAATTCAGTTTGAAAACCAGTTTTAGTTGTCATAAATCCCTGCAAACCCACTGCTGTTGATGCAGCCACAAAGTTGATAGAATTATACTGCATCAAAGCAACAAAAATCTGACCTTCAATGACAGAAGAGACTATGGTGTCTAAAAACATCATATAATTTTAAGGTTTTAGTGATTTTTCATTTTCTGATGCTGTCTTTATTTAAAAAAGTAAAACAAAATGAAACAAGGAGTTCTGTGAAGCAGCTTTGTATAATTGTGCAAGAACTGAACACAAAGACTCCACTTTCCTTAGAATATTTCCTATTGATCCCTTACAGGCCAATTCCTCTGCCTCAGAGAAGCACCCCTGCTGCTTATCTTCCTGCCTCTAGGTTTGATTTTGCATAGGCTATCCAAAATGCAGGTTTATGCATGAAAAACTACTGTTATCTTAGAAAAAAAAAATAAAGCAGTTTGAGAACTGAAAAGCAGCAGAGTATGACAATCCCTATCATTCTGTCCATTCCTTATTGATCAATGAAAGCTATACATTTACATCCAGATCCAGATCACTCTTTTACCCCATTTTCTGATGCTGCTCCATTTCGCAGGTTGTAACACCATTAATTCTTCCATGGTTATGAAAAATAACTAAAAGGAAACAGGGGAAAAAGACATACTATGCTATGTAAAGTAACATTATCACTGTGCTCATAAAAGAAATGCTGACTGAGGAATTTAGTTTTTCAGAACTTTTGATCTTGTTTATATATGTGAAGGTTTGATGTGAAACTTGATGTTAACTGTAAAGAGAAACATCTCTCAAGACAAAAATAAAAAACAGACCTCCTGTTGAAACATACTCAATGATAACCAACAATTTTCTGATCTTGAAGAGAACATCTTGCAAGTGTTTTCCATTTAATACTATCATATGCCAAACAGCCCTACTTTTTCTTGTCATTATATTTTCTTCATAGTTAAGTGTTTGGTTTCACAAATTTGACAAAAGAAGAAAGTTGCTGGAATAGATGTTCAGTAAGCCTTATTAGAACAGCTACTCTGCTATATTTGCATTGCACATGGGTCCTGAGAAAACATGCTGTTTTGTGAGAACCTATTTGCAACTTATATATAACAATTACTCTTTTCATTTGGGATAATCATAGTTATTAGTAAGCAGATCCATAATAACCCCTTTGTATTCAACTCTGAGCTCTTAACTGAGCTAAGGAAAATCTGAGCCTGTAATTTCAAATATTTCTAGATCTAATTTGTTTTTGGTATCTATTACTTTTAACCTTGGCTGCAAAGTATGAGTAGGGAAAAAAAAATATGCATTATATGCACAAAAGAATCTTAATGCAAATTCATAGCGTTTTTTGCTTCTTGTGATGGTACAGAGGCATAAACCAAGATCTAGTATCTAACTGGATTTGTTAAAAATGGAATAACTTTATTTGATGATATTATTCTGGTGATAATAGACAAATTATATTTGGAACACTTCACCATTAAAAGGATTCTGGTAGTCTTTGTTTCTAACAAAATAGCCTTTATATGTATGCAAAATTCTAGCAAATAGGCTACAGTATTGACTCTATATAACAAAAGAATGACTTGTGTATATCCTTCTAGTGGTGACAGAAAGGGCTTTGGAAATGGCATCATTATGGAATTGTTCTGGGTTTGTGGGCTTGAGGAGGGGGTGGGGAAGAAGTTGTTCTTATGTTTAAAGAGAAATCCAGAGACAGTCTAGATATGCCACATGTGAACAAAAATTGTCGTTCAAATGTCACCCATGACCTGACATAAATTTTAATGTATACAGAAAGGATACAGAAATATATTTTACTTTCAACTAGTTTATTAATCTTTGGTATATGCAGAGAGGTTCAAAATGAACTCCTATCCACCTGTCAGTGTTCTCCCGTTGAACCCTTCATCCATGGCAAGTAATGGAAGAGATTCATTATACTTGCACAGAGTAACATAAAACAAATGTTCAAAAATCAGAAAAGATTACAGGACAATTTATTCCTATTTGTAATGTTAGCATTCTGATGTTGGTCAGACATTCAAATTTGTATATGTGCTTTTAAAACATCACTACTTGATAAAAGCAATGTATGGCAGTACATCAGCAGCAGAGTATTTTTAAGATCTAATGGGTTTCTGTACTCAGAGATATATTAACCCCATGTGTGAATCACACACTATAGGGAAATAAGGTGAGAAACCTTGTGTAAAAATGCTAAAATGTTAGTGATAATAAACTAAATGCAGAAGCTCTTTAATGCCAACGAACAAAATAAAAATAGTGGAGAATACAAAAAAAATGGCATAAGGAAAAACCGCATGGGAAATTAGAATATTCCTGAGTATGCTGGAAAACCAGTTTTCCAGTGAAGATAATTAACCATATTGTGTATTTGGTCAGTATATTATTTTTTTTTCAGATTTCTTAAAGTTAATGGCTTCTCCCTAAAGGCTCCAGAAAAGAGATAGGTTTTGAAGAGTTATTTGATTGAAGACAAAAGATCAAGATTTAGCTCTCTAGAAGTGTACAGAAGTTAACAGTGACATCCAGAATAAAATCCCAGAAGGAGAAAGATGTCAGGGCAAAATAGAGAAAAAGAGATCAGTAAGAGACACTCTTAGTAAGAGAATTAGAGTAAATGCAATCTATAAAAATAAGCAACTGCCGAGCTCAGAAGAACTTTGAAGGAGATGGTTTTCAGTCTAATATAAGATTGGCATATATAATTATATATAATATAAATATAATTTGCATTAGCAGGAGTCTTTTTTTTTTTCCTTGATTTCAAGGGATTTCTGATCAGACCATATGAATTTCATCTTCTGATCTGAAGTAATTTTTTTTCTTTAAGTCACGCAAACAGAAATACAGCTTGTGTCAAAATATAACTCTAAATAATCTAAATTGTTCATCTGTGGTTTCATTGTCCAACCCACATTGTCCATCAAAGGTTAGAGAAAGTGATAAATGAATGCCCTGACAACTTTAAAATTAGTACGTACTAAGTGCAGAATTATTCTTTTCTTTTCCAAGCACAGATCAGCAAGCAGAGCTTGGTGAAAGTCACTGGGGCTGCTGCAATTTCAATCTGCTAAAGTTGCCTCACTGGAATTCAGTGAATCACAAATTAACACAACGAACAAAGACCCTCCACGTAATCCAGACTGTATTTTCTGTGTATACACATAGTTAATTCCTATTTAAACTGACAGTATTTATGACACACAACATTATACCGTCAAATGAACTGCCCATATACTAAAAAGTGAATGTAATTCTTTTTCCTGAGGGTTGTGTAGGCAGTATCCCATCCAAATTTAGGTTGGGTATACTAGAATTCTAATAGCCGGTAATCTGAAGTGCTCATTAGGGATATGCAAGAATTCAGTACCTAAGTGTGTCTAATTTAACCGTATTTTCCCCCTGAATGAAGCCTGCCTTAGTGGAAATTAGTGATCCAGCCCACACACTTCCAATACTGTTGGCACTTTCAGTTTACATTTGACATTTTTTTTTAGAATGCTAAAAATTACTTGCTCTGTCTTCTCTCCTGATCTCCACTGGGTATTTATATGCAGCAAGCATAATTATGCTTTTGGCAAGCAAGTGAAAATTAAACCCTTATGAGCAAAAAAAAGAGGGTAAGGAAGCAAGGAACAGGAAGAAAATCTAGTTTAAAGTGAACTTATCACAAGCTTACTGGAGTATAAGCAGAAGGCAACAACATATTGGAATCTTGCAGCACACTTTTAGGAGGTGGTGACATTTGGCTCATGCTTAATGAAAGCTGAGGATGGGTATTTTATTGATTTGAACAAGGAGTGTGTCTACTGGAAGATACAGAAGCAATGATTTTGGCAAGTTGTCTTGTTTTAAATATCAAATCATCTGATCCTAAAAATCCAGTTGTCACTGACAAACAGAGATGATCTTGTGTGGTAGGTCTCGCAATACTACATACGCTATACCCTAAGAGCTCTGATTTTCATAAACATCACGTCTGCATTTTTTTCCTCACTAACAAAGTAACAACTGCTAGTATACCACACTTCTGTCTACTTTTATTAAAAACTTCTCAAGGTTTTTTTCTCTCAAGGGTTATAAACACTGAACTCAAAGTGAAGTGAATAGTAGATGGGGTATTTCAGGGAAATTCAGCAATGTAACATTTTCCTTCCTTCATGTCGTCACAGTACTCAGGGCCTGAGAGCTAGCAAATCCTGCTGAGTGATGCAGAGATGCACTGCTTCAATGAAGGAAGGGGCTGTGAAGAGCCTTTTCCCACAAACCTCAGAAAAGTACTAAAAAGAAGCCTATTCCAATTGATGACCAAATACGGTCTATGGAGCGTGACCTGCCAATGGCCATGAAAGCTTCTACAGAGCCACCAAAGACAGCCCCTGACTGCTGCACTCACAGGACAAGCCTGGGATGCATGCAATTAATTTTTGAAAAAGATTCTGTAAAACCACCCATCCTGTGCCAGTGTGTCTTTAACAGCACTCCTCACACTCTCAAACACAACCTGAACAGTTTGCATAGTGGCAAGTTTTCCTACTCAGATGTGTCCTTTCACAGCTAATTCCTCTTGAAGAAGCGGCCACTATAAATCTCATAAAAATTTCACTCCACAGAAAAAGCTGACAGTCTCAGCTGTCTAATTAGAGTAAAGAAAGGCCACTTTCAATGGCTGAAATGTCAGCAGCATAATTCCACAATAGTGTTAGCAGACAAAGGTATTCCGTATGAGTGAAACCTCCTCAAACTGTTTTTTAGTGTCTATGAGCTATGGGTTTGTTGGGCAGAATATATACTGAAACTTGTGCTCCACAGATGAGAAAAATGACAGCCACAAACAGTTAATGGATTCTATCAATACTCTTTTGCCATTACAGTACACTTCTGCCTGCAATAGCAGTCAAAGATAATTTGTAACCTGCTGCTAGAAAAACTGTGAAGAGAATGCTTCATGGTACTTCTCTTCAAACCCCCTTGCCCCTGAAACGGAATAAACAAAACTTGGATTACTGCAAGAGTGTGTGTTTTGCACATAGAAGCCACAGAAAGCAGCATTACTGCAAGCCTGATGGGAGAGTACAATAAAAATAAATCAGAACGAAAGAAAGCACTTGGTTAATACATAAAAGTAGAAAACCAGAGTGAAAGGTTAAGAGGTGGGAGCTTGTGGTTATTGTCCTCTCATATTTTAAGAGCCTGATCTTCATTCTGCCAAGATAAATTAGTGCGAATAAACACAGGTCCATATTTCTAACCTTGATACTTATGAAGATGTTGTGTGTTAGTCATTTGGCAGAACAAGCCTCAAATAACAAAGCCTGCTTTGTAAGAACATTGTGTAAAGTGAAGGTTAAACTAAGTTATTTATTTTACAGGTTTTCTGCTTGTGAGCAAATGGTGCAACAGAGATTGCAGTGGAAGCAGGGCAGGAAACTGTTAAACAGACACGATCACATTGTGTGATAAGAAATGGACAAAAAATTTAACTGTGGTGAAGGGGTATGACCTATCAGCAATAAATCAGTATCTGAGTTGGGAGTTGTTAATTGCCACTTTGAGAAGCATGGAAAGTTGCAGGCAGAAAAACGGTCCTAAAAAAAAAAAAAAAAAAAAAAAAAAAAAAAAAAAAAAAAGAAAGAGGGGGAGGGTTTAAAAAAAAAAAAAAAAAAAAAAAAAAAAAAAAAAAAAAAAAAGAGAGAGAGAGGAAGGATTTAAATAAATATGAAGATGCCTCAACATATCACAGCCAGAAAAGTTTATTTTGCTGAATAAATGCTGGATTTGGCAGTCAAAATTGTTTCAGTATAAATGAAAGTTTGAATAGCTTTGGAATAGGTGTGAAGCTTTGTCAAGCAAAGTTAAGAAGACACCACTACAAAACAGAAAAAAATGACAGGAAAGTCACTGAAAAGTGACATTTTCCTCATTACTGCAAGTTCTATTCATCTTCCCTGAGGATTTCCTCTGACTGTGTATTCATTGACCCCAACAAATATTTGGGCTTATGTTTACTGCATAGATGAACTGCCGATGAATCCAAAAGAGTGTTTTAAGAACTCCCATAAGGGCAGTTAGTCATGCCAGTGGTGTTCTGTCAAGGAGCCTGGAGACTGGAAGCGCTGAGAGGCCCAATTCTCCCTGTATTTACCTCCCATTCTGCAGTGAAGACTGCCTGAAGCATCCCAATTCCTATCAGAGCCACAGATCCTAAAACCCAAAGTAGCTGATCACTAAACTGAAGTTGCTGGCCTGTCAAGAATGCCAGCTTCACTGAGCAACTGCAGGGAGCCCATTTAAATTCAGAACAATATGTGCCAGCACTCTTGAAACTCTTTTTCCTTTTTTTTTTTTTTAATTTTTGATTCAGCAAATTGCAAAAGAGTTGTTTTTTTTTTTCCATCCAGTTCATACTGAGTGTTTTCTCAAACGATAAGACTCCCAAATCCGGATTCGTTTTTCTTTTAATAGTCTCCAGTGTTAAAGTCTATTTAAATCAAATGATAGAGCTTTCAACTCTACCTTTTGGAGCTCTTATAGTTTCCTTCACACATTTAGTCTATCCTTGGTGTGCATTATTTGCATTTTTAAATCCTAGTTATTCCCCATTTTTCATAAAAAAAGAAACCTATCTTGTCATCTGAAAGTTAGAATACCAGTTGGTTTCTTTGCTGGTTTTTATACAGCACATGCAGCTCTGTGAGAGGCTTAACTGATGAAGCTCAGTTTAATATGGCTTTATGTCTGGCATTTCAATTATCCCACGCAAGCTCTGTTTTTCAAAGCTTACGGGGTTCATCAGCTCTCTCTTATGAGGATTTGGATGTCTAAAAGTAAAGTTCATATACTGTATAAAGTACGTACATCTAATCTCCGACAAGTTTGTCATACCTGTCAGACGACAGAAAAAACGCGCTCAGTGGCTGGGAGATCAGTGCATTAGTAATTACCTAAGTTACAAAGAGATTATAAATGTCAACTAAATGTTTTTTTTCTTATCAGTTCATTCCTACCAAACAATTCTGCCAACTTAATCTTCTCCAGATTCCCAAATATGCTCCCATGTCTGTTTCCCTGTACACTACCACATTTTACCTGAAGTCCTTGAAGCAAGACTGGTTTCTGCTTTCTGTCTAAATGAAGCTTTCACCTTTCCTTCACTGCAATAAATTATTACTTCTGATTCTATTAAAATGCATTTTACGTATTTTTCAGGCAGGATTATTGGCTGTAAGATTAATATGCACCTCCAGTTTCAGAGGTCATACTGGCTCTTTAAAAAGAACCAATTTCTCTTTTGGTCATTTATCAAGAATAACACAAGGTAATACATCTGTCCTGGAATAAACAGTGAAAGGAAAATTTGTAAGACTGTAACTTTCTACTAATATAGATTTACCTTTACAAACAATCTGTATTTTTTACCTGAATTTAATATTATTACTAAATGCAGTGGTCATGCAATCTGGAATCTGCAAGGCATTAAAAGATATACACAAATCCTGAACAATGTTTAAAAAAGAAGTTGCCTTCAGTTATGTGAGTTTTGCTATCCTGAACAATAAAACCGTATTTCATACAACATTTTGTATCTTTTGTTTGCCAAAAAGAATATGAAAATCCATTTTCCACTGTGCTGGAAGTGACGACTCTAATAAATAAATATTTACTGTGGGGAAATATTTTTGTCTGACCATAAAAAAGAAAAAAAAAAATCCTACAGACTTGGGGCTTTCCTGCAGGTTGAAAAAATGGGTATCTATTGTACAGCACACATAAACCACAGAGTGAAAATCTGCAGTGAGGACTGGCAAGCTGATGTGTTTCTTACACACTATGCATGCACATTCCCTGTCTTACTGCAATGACCTTATGATCCCTGGTGCCAAGTGCTCAAGTCCCAGCTGTGGATTTAAACTCAATCTCGTTTTGAGTTTCCATTCTGTTGGCAGCGGAGTCATTCTTCACTGCACTGCTCAAGCCAGAAAAGGCTTCCTGACTCGGAGGCACTCAGATAAGCAATGGCTATAAGAGAAGTTGTAATTGCACAAGCTCTTTCTTTACCCAGCAGGTATAAGTACAAATGAGCGTCACTGAAAATTCTTCTGAGCTTTAACAGGGTAGATAACCTCATAGGCAATTGTGAATCTAACACAGTGTCCAGATTAGCAAAGTAGACAGAAAAAGGGCCTGTTATTTAACTCCTTCCCAGCAAGCATGGACTTTTGTGGTGGTTTAGGCTGGTTTTTTTGAGTTGGATTTTTTTGTGTTTTTTTTTTTTAGCAAAAAGCAAATGGAGTAAGGAAGATGAGTAGCAGGCCTAGCCTGAACTTCAGTGAAAGCTTCACTGTTGAAAGTTTACAGCAGTTAACACCACAAAATCAGGTAACCAGAAATTAGGCAATGCCAGAATAACAAATATTCTGTTTTGGTTTTCCCTCTCTGTACATAAACATTGCAAATGACATCTGCAATTTCTTCTCAGTGAGTGCACAGATTACACACTGCTTGTTAAACAGCAGCTTGTCTGTGCTTACTTTATCCTCACTATTCAGTGAATAAACCACACACCCTTTCCAGCATGCTGTTCTTGATACCAAAATATTAACTTCCTCTGGGGCTCCTGATTCTCCCACTATAGCTTTTTAGTTCTTTCTAAATATTAACAGATTTATCCACACATCATCACTGTGCAGTATGTGGTAGCATTGCTGGGCATGTTTCACAAAAGAAGGCTGATGTGCATCTGTTGAAACTGAAAAAGAAAGAGGTGCAAAATAAATCTCAGAGCTCCAGGGTCTAACTTCTCTCAGCGGTTGGTACTTCACAGCCTCCCCTAGGGTCTGAACAGATACCCCTTGGCCTCAGCTGCTGGGGCAAATGCAAAGGCATTCTGCACGTCAGAGTTACTCCATCACAGGCTGTCACACAAGGAGTGAGAAACACGAGAAACACAAATCTTTGCTGAAATGAGAGCTTCATTTAAGTCCCGTGTCTCCAGGATGACTTCAGGCATAAAATAGTGCTCTTTCCTTAATTCCCTTTCCAGGCAATAAAAAGGATGACAGCATATCTGGCAGAGGCAGCTGACCTGGGTTTCTCACTTTCAATATCAGAGCAATCCTACAAAAGGAAGCTTCCACCCTTCCAATTAGCCCTCGTGAATATTTTCTAACTCTGAATTTCTAGTTCATAGTTCTTGTCCAGTGCTGAGCTTCTCATTAACATTTTCCTCAGTGACCATTCCTATCCAGTCTCTGCTACTGCTCCTCCAGATTGATAAACCCTGTTTACCATGCCAATATAATTTGCTACCTTTTCTCTTATCTACAGTTTTAGCATCCTGCCTAGCTGCCGCTGCAGTTGGCACCACCCATGAGCCATACCGACTCTCAGGCAGATCCTGCTCTCTTTCTCCTGCTGATCAAGGTATCTCTTCCACACAAATTCCCTGTTTTCCACTCCACACTTACTCCTCACCTCACTGCAACCAAGCCAGACTGCAGCTCTCAGTTCTTTTTGGACATCAACTGGACAACTACTGAAAACACAGAAGAGAATTGCCCTCTGGAGACCAAGAGACCTCTGCAAGTACCCTACTGGAAGAGCTGCTCACCCTCATATACATGGATATTGCTATTTAGGGATGGTTCATGTGCAGTCAGGTCACACTAGTGATTTCTGAGAGATAAAGCAATCTCGATTCAGGCACAAATCACAGACTTCAGCTGCCAAATGCAAATGTTGCTACTGAGCCAGGGCAAACTGAGGTATTTTTAAATGTGAATGAGTGGACTAAATATGGATGGTTTTCCCAAAGAAAGAGCAAAAGATACAGTCTTACCAATTCCAGGTCCATTTTTTTCAAAGCTACATTTGAGGGGCTACATTTGCTGTAGTAAACAGTTGCAAGAGTTTTTTTTAAATTTTATTTCAATAATATATTTTGCCTCTAGACATTTTAAAAAACTTGAGGCTAGGGAGATCTTGGCGAGGGAAAATGTCAGATAAATTAATTTTGGGAAAGTTATAAAGAACTGAAGACAGTCTAATGAAATGTTCTGTGTTTAAAAAATTATGTTATCACTATATCTAGGAGAGTTTAACTCATATGTTTAAAATTTCTATGTTTGCTTAACAGTAATGAATCCGTGTGCTGATACATTCTCTCATACTGGAACATTTCAAACAGCCTTTATGGGCAAAATTATTGAACTTGGTAGCCCTAACTAAAGATTCCTGATACATCCCAATTTCTGTTTCACTTTCATGGATTTCAGCCAAGTAAAGCATAAACTCTGGTTCTTTGTTCTGACAGAGGATTAGTTAGACCTCCCAAGCTAGCAGTCCATCTGCTCTGCCAGCTAATGCTATTGTCCCAGAGACGCCACCTCCTCCATTGTTCCACCGAACAATCCATGCCATCTCTTTTCTCAGCTGACACTGACAAGTACATGTCAACCCGCTTGCATTCTCCTGCACACATCTGTGACACTGAATATAGGCTTTCACAGTTCCAGGCAATTTAAAGCCTAGTAAGAGCAAGGAAACACAATACTATAAAAATACTAATATACAAAAGCTTTTAATTACACCGTATTAGTTTATTTCATCAATGCAATGTCCCGATTTGCATGTTTACATTGCTCCCTTCTACCCCTCTCCTTCTAAAGACATGATGTTAGCCTTTCCATGTGAAACAAAATGTTTTAAAGCACTCAGCAAATTTAAAAATACTTACATATAAAGAAAATTGGATTCCTTAGCGTAACATGTTCTGGTAATTCTTTTAATAGATATAAGAGTAGAACCACTTTTACTGAAGACTGGGTTTTGGGTCAAATCCACAAAATGGAAGGACTGAAATAAGGAAAGCAATTCTGCCAGTAGGTCCCTGAAAAGCTCTTGCTAAATGAGCTGATGCAATCTCAGTACAGGACTTATAGTCAGCAATGACAACAAAATTCTCATTACTGCCAGCATTTCAAGGAAAAAGTAAGAGATGCAGTGAAACTATAGTAGTTGCAGGTGGAAGAAATCCAAGATTATTGATAAGACATGGATCAAATTCAGTGCTCTATCCCTTGCCATGTCAAAGCTTCACTCAAACCTCAAGTGTGATCCAAAACAATAGAGTCTTTTACACCAATGCCAGTTAGTTAATTACAGAAAACAATGTAGATGTAATAAAAACATTACATTTTAAAACAACAAGCTAAAATTGAAGCTGCTGCCTTCAACAGGTAAGTACCTAAGGACAGAAAGAAACAATATATCTATTTGTTGTCACACCATCTGTGAAAGATACTAACATGTAAAACATCTACTTTCGCTGATTCGTCTGGGACTGTTATTTACTAGATATTCCAAAAATGAGCCAAGGCTCCAAACCAGAAATGTAAAAAGCATCTCTGTCATAACAGACCACATTCTCAATGCGTCATTCAAATGGCTCCTATGCTGGCTCTCAGCCTCAGATAGGGAACCACAATGACCACAGTTCTTGGCCCAGGAAAACAGGTGATAGGTATCAGCTTTAAAACAGCAAAATAAGGGGGAAATCCAGTGCATTCTCTACAGATAGCGTGCACTCTTTTAAAATCTTAATTTCATTTACGTCAGTGTAAACTCATCTCCAGAGATTTCTCTAGAGTGAATTCTGCCTCCATATAGGAGGCATCTGACAATTATCCACCAGTGCCCCAGTTTAGCTAAATTGGTTTTAAATTGGAACAACTTGGTACATGGAAGGGGGAGTTGATGGGGGATGTAGTTTTGCCTGAGACACATGATTAGATTTAAGCATTGAAATGCAAGGTCCCATCCTCTGGACACAGGCTGTCAGGCCCACAGAGTTGCCCTTTTGTTTTCCTCTTCCCCCTCCTTTTTTTTTTCTTCCTTTTGCTGAAAAACATTTCAGCAAATGAAAAATATTAATTATATTTTATACAAAGAGGGCAAAAGCACTCATAATTTGTTTTAACACAAGCAAGGGCAGCAAGGTGACATATAATCAAGCATTCCCAGACTGATGTATTAAAATGCTTTTCTGCCAACTCCTGCCCTGCATCTATGATGTAAGAATTCTCCTTCATTATTCCTTTTTATTATTTTCCCATGCAGATCACTGTGACCCATGCCAATCTTTGTGAACGTAGACGGTAGTAGAAAGTCCCTTCCATCACAGCAAATCTTTTCCTTAAGCATATAAACGGTTTGTTCATAAAACAACCAAACAGAAAACATTCCTCAGTGAAGAAAATACTACTCTGATTTATCTATAACAACCCAAAGAACAGTGCTAAAAATGTGCAAGGAAGCCAGTGAATCAACAGTACTTACTTCTTCCAACAAGAAGCCACTAGTAATTGGATGTCAGGGAACTGAGAGTGAAATAGGAATATTTTCACATAAATTATTGTATGAGAAAAAGAAATCTATGTGTACCTATCTATATATTGGCTGAACCTTACACTCTCATCATAAGTGGCTTTCCCAGCTCTGGTGATAACTGAAGAAAAAAGGTCCATCTGGTCCTGACTGCTAAAGTATAGGAGACCTCTCTTCAACATCAACCAACTTCTTCCAAATTGCAAAACATTCCAGCTTCCCTAGATTAGGAAACAGTAGA
The DNA here is from genome assembly GCA_013397845.1 of Melanocharis versteri. NCBI lineage: Eukaryota > Metazoa > Chordata > Aves > Passeriformes > Melanocharitidae > Melanocharis > Melanocharis versteri. The sequence goes on from VZTG01007648.1 coordinate 415,745, forward strand.
CTGGAAAACTGCAGGAGATTGGTTTCTACAGACTCTCTGTTTACAGCTGCAGCCTGTAACAAGACAGGGCTTGCTCCGCAAAGGAGCTCGCCTGTAGCAAGTGTCCTGGAGACAAGCAAGGATCTTCTGTTTGTTTCAATAGTAGATCTCTAGCAAAACTCAGTGTGGTAAGTCTGGAATTCTGTCTTCCTCCCTGTCGTCCCCCAATTTTTAGCATTATTATTGTTTTTGCTTAGGCAGTCAGACCAAACATCATTAAGGAGACTAGAATCTTGGCTGTTTCTAATAAAAATGTTATGTGTAGGGGAAAAAAAAGTCCAAGAAGTAATGAAATAACAAGGAATTACTATAAAAAACCCCTCATAATCAGATACTGCTTTTATCACATCATATGCATTAAACTTCTCTGAACTGATGTCCTTTTCATCCTAATGTACTAAATTAAATATCTGCTCCTTGTAGAATTTGATTCATCTAAACTAGATTAAAATCAAATCATGAACAAAATCAATTTCACTTAAAGTACAATAATCCCAGCCCACTAAGGCCCCCTTCTAGTAATCACAATAAATGCTGTCTCTATCACCATTGCCATCCCTTATTTTTTCCCCTAGCCTTTCACTGAATGTATAATTTTCATATCACATTATAAATTACGACCTTGTATATCTTATTCACGTCTTATTAAAGTAAGTTGGCCAGGAAGCCAGAGGCAAGACAACCTCATTCAAACATTCCTCCAGGGTTTTCAGGTCAAGTCATTTTTTAAATTGGGATTGGTATAAACCCCAAAGGATTTCTTGATTTAAGAAAGAACTACAAATATTTAAGCTGTCTTGGGGGGATTATTCTGACATTGGATCGTGGGATTACCTCCTACATAAGACTCAAAGGATTTGGACTGGTTCGGCATCTCGTCAGAAAACTGGGCAAAAATGCTTCTTACGTGAAGTTAATCAGATATTCAATCATTCCTTGCTGTAAGCATGTCAAAAGGTAGCACACAAAGGGAGAGGGAAGCAGTAGCTTCGAGATGAGTAGGCAACAAAAACCGTCCTCTGACGTACTGGAGCATTTTGGCTTTTTCATAAAGGAACGCTATTCCTCGTGACAATGGGCCAAAATCCTGAAAAAAAAAGCTACAAATTCCTTACTTAGATACCAGCTGTCTCAGAGCTTGCCCCTTGAATTTGCGGATGACCACTACCAGCATGGTGGTATTTAATTAAATATTTTATTAATAATTAATAACACTTGACACTTCTATGACAGAGCCCCATTTGTCTCAGAGCACTTCAGTCTAATAACGAAGTCTGACAACAGTCTGCAAAAACAGGAAGCTGTGATTGTAGCTGATGTAGTTGGAACTGTGAGAAGGTTTTAGGCAAACCCCCTTTGTCGTAGTCAGATCCTGGCTCTGACTCAGATCCGAGGCCAGGCTTGAATTGCAGTTGAAACCATCCTGTCAAGAACAGCACTTCAATAATTTCTCTGACCATCAAAAGTAAGTGTGAAAAATGTCACTCTCCCTTCAGTAATTTCCTTTTCTCTTTTCTTTTTCTCTTCCTAAAGCAGAAGTTAGAGCGGGAAAATGACAGGAATGAGACTTGTTCACTACTGCAACAATAAGAGGAACAATAGCCAGAAACATCCAGAAAAAGTGGCTACTTCAGAACTGTATCTTCTTGGATCTGCCAAATGTAAAGGGTCAATGCCAGACCATCATACTGAGAAAAATATTGCAAAGAAATATGGATTTTTTTAGAAGACGGAATGTTGAAAGGAAATCAGAAGTCACTCTCAGAAAGGGGTATGATGTATTTTCAAACATGGATCCAATCTCCTCAACTGAACTATTTTTCCTTATAAATTTATTCAAGAAATAAAAAGCATACCACAACCCTAATCTCGCATTTATTAATTGTCCCGTGTGGAAAACTGAAGGACTTCTTGTTTTGTTTCCCTTCAGTTCATTCACTGGAGAATGAAGAAAATGTCCTTCTTCAAAGGCATATTCTTTATTCCTTCATCTAACCACAGCGTCATCAGACACTTGTACTCTCTACCTGTGCAGCCTCACATATCACCCATCCAACATACTGAGCAAAGACAGAATCGAGCTTAGTTTAAAACTCCAGAGGCAGAAGATAAAGGCGACCAGACTGTTATAGTCTCTCTATTTCAAACACAGGGTTTCTTCTTTGTATCTTTAAGACAGCACAGGACTCACACTGTACATAAAAACAGAGATTGTCTATGGTGGAGTTAAAAAAAAAAAAAAANAAATTGTTCAACGGGGAAATAAAAAAAAAAAAAAAAAGAAAGGAAAAAAAAGGAAAAAAAAAAGGAGAGACAGAGTAAAAAAACCCAATCCTAACTAAACGTGACAGGAAACTACTTTCCACTCACTCATGAAGAGATTCCAGCAGCACTGACAACAAGCCCTGCTGATTGGGGTCAGTCACTTTTCAAGCCCAAGGGAACAGTCTTTTCCAACTTCAATCACAATCTCATAACTCCCCTATAAATAAACATACCAAAAAAAAAAAAAAGCAAAAAGCAAAAAAGCAGAGGGAACTAGCAGTCACAATCCACATACAACATTAAACTGCAGTAATACTGTATTCTAGGAAGTCCTGAGAGAAGGAATCACTCTTCTTCACACAGATGAAACAAGCTCTATTTGAACTATGCTTATAACTTGGAATGGTTTAGTAATTTTACAAGAACATCTGCCCAGACAAATGCATTATAAACACTAAACACCATAAGAAGCTTCTAACTTTTTATACTCACAAAAGAAAAACTGCAATAGAACTTCTCAGATGTTTAACTAACACAAAAATTAAAGTTCATTTTTAATGCTGATTTGGGATAAGGTTTTGGTGCTCAGGATTCCAAGGACCCATTTTTTTCATTGAACCTGCAACTGAGTTTTCACACAATCTTTCTGCAAAACAGGAAAACATAAATCATGATAGTTAACCAAAAAGTATAACTTACTTCATGTTAGTCATATCCCAAAACACTGAGAACAACACTGTTAATTCCTAGCACTGTGTATCCTGAGGCAATCCTATATGAAGTCTAGGGATGTGTGGAGGGGTCAGGAAGAGGATCTAAGAGATTAACATTAAGAGATTTCAATTTATGGATCAGAAACAGTTATATTCAATACTTACGAACTCAAATGTCTATGTATCTTTTTCTTGTAAAGAATCTGTCAACCATTTTATCTTCTGAAGTATTTTATATGAATAGGAAATATTCCTTTGGACATTCTTAAATCATCAAAGAAAAATGCATACATATATTTCTAAATTTCCTTTTTTCTAGTTAAAAATTAATCTCCATCCACAGCTATAGGTCAGTTTCTAGATATAGAGAAAGTCTCAGTATCAAAATACCTGAAGGAATATCTCGTAATAGAATTTCTGAGATAGGGGAAAAAAAACAACCAAAAAAACCCAACCCAAACAAAACCCACACAAAAAACCAACCAACCAACCAACCAAACAAACAAACAACAAACAAACAAAAAAAACCAAACAAAAAACCCAAAACAAAACAAAAAAAAACAACAGCAACAACAACAGTCAAGCAATTTTGGAATTCCATCCCAGTGAGCACAAATAACCTCAACCAAACCCAGGAACTGTTTACTTACTAAAAGGGATACTTGCAATTTCTTTTTCCACACCTGCCATAACTGCCAGAAAGAAAGTATCCTAACACCATGGCATCATAGAAAGCAACCACTGGTAGAGTATCAGGACAACAGCTTGTTCATCATCCTAATGTGATGCAGGATTAAGTATGCCTAGTAAATATCTGCCTAACTTAAAGACTTGCAGAAAAAGGCATTTCACAGTCTTCTGCATAACCTCTCAATGCTCAGAGAGTCCTTTTAGTTAAAACAATGCTATAGTGCTATATTTTCTCTTACATTTATGTAGGCAACCAGTGAATTAAGTTCTGTGTAGAGAACAAGTACGTAGCTATTCCTTTAGTATTAACCCTGGTGGTGGTCGTATGACATCTGCCACAGGCTGTCTCTATAGTCAGAATATAAAACACATGGGGTCAAGCACTGGCACACAATTAGCAATACTCACTTGTTTAGTTGTGCCAAATAGCACCTCCCAAGTAGTGCTTATGTATCGCATGTGAAATAGGAGGAATTAGTCACAATTTCCACCTTTTGGTACAAAGCGGGCAATCCTCTTTTGGAGGAGAGTTAAAGAACAGGGGGAAATTCAGCCATATGGATGCAAACTGTGTTGCATTATCTGTGGGCCAAAGAATGGGCCTGAATGTTTGTTTTTTTTTTTTTTTTTACTAATGTAGTCCTAGCCAAAGGGAGAGAACATGTTTCTGTTAGAAAATAAGTCATACTAATTAATGCTATTCTGTTTTTCTGCCAATGTAGAAGCATAAAATTAGCATTCTGTAAATATTTAAGATGAGATTACATTTCCTCTGTGAAATCACATTTCTAATCTCTTCTAAACAAAAGTACATGCCAATTCCATGAAACAAAAAAAAAAAATTTCGCCCTATTGAGCACCTAATTAATTAATTAAAAAAAACCAATCCAAAATTAATATTGTTATAGATGAAACTTAAGTATTTTTCCTAGTGCTTTCTTCTGGAAATCCAGTGTACCAAACTTGAAAGGTTTGACCATTTCCTTACACCTGGGTAGTTGTATAAGGCAGCTGCCCCAACAAATCTCATTCAATGCTTTCTCAGCAGGTTCCCTATCTGATCTAATATTGCCAGAATGATACACACTGTTGTTCCATGCAAAGGGACACTGTTTATTTTATCACATGCCAACAAAAGCTGCCTTTTTCACAGGAGGCTTAAGACATACTTTCTCTTATACTTCTAACTTCACTGCTGCATGTCATGGTCTGCAGGCACTCTTCTAATCATAGTGCTAATTATCTCAGGATAAAATACCCCGTGGTGACATATCTGTCTGGAACCCAGTTGCAGGACTTGTAGATCTTGTTACATTGTCAGGTTCTTCTCGCATTTTGATGTGCTGGAGAATAGCTTTGCAAAAGCCAGCAGCTGAACAAAGAGCTGCAGAGAGTAATCAATGGAAGATAAGTGGATGCACATCCCACCTCTTGGATAGTGCCTCACCTAACTAACCTCAGGCCATAGAGTCTTCCAGCACACTGCCTCCCCTTCTGCAGTCAAGAGCTGCAGACGGAGTAGGAGTCATATAATTTCTTTAATTCTTAAGCAAAACTCAGGAACACGAAATGTTATCTGTCCTTGCTACTTCTACTTCATGCAAGCATGTATACTGTGTCCTGGGCATGATTTTTAAGTGATAGGCTCTCTGCCCAGGTGATGAGAGGCTTATCCCAAGAAAACTGTCAAGAAAGGATCCCAGAAGGAAGAATATTTTCTTTGAAGATACAAAAGGCAGGGCTTTTAGCAAACCAGAATCTTCAGTATATGAACAGGTGTATGCATATATTGATGCAGTAGTGCTGGAGGTTTTACCAGCAGATATTTTGGCACATGATAACTTTGACACAATGGTACACACAAAGAGTTTTCCAGATTTCATTGTCATCTAAGTGCTGACCATACCGACAATCTATAATTTAAGTGATTAAAGACTTACAGCCCAAAATGCTCAGTGCATTTGTGGGGTATTTAAGCTATGGCTGAGGTAACTGCCTAAACCTAAGGAGCTTAGTTTGGAAAAGCTCACAAGAATATTCAGAAATTCACTTGTGTATGACATGAATCAACTACGATGACATTTGGAAATACAGCAATCATTTCCCAGTTCTCGCAAAGTAACATATTGGTAGCTACTCTGAAATTCTGCTGAGTACTTGAAAGGTGTTGTATCACGTTGAAGCATCTGACATTTCATGTTTTCTTACCAATTAAACCAAATTTATTAAAGGCACCAAAGCAAGTATTTTTGTTAAAATATAGTCAGAACATATCTTTTACAATTTTTAAAAATTAATTCTGATCACCTACAGTACAACCTTAAGTTAAATTTCCAAATATTCTCTTACCATTTTATAGTTTTCAGTTAATTTGATGTCTCCTTTTTATGAACTTACACCATATGAAGCTGTTGGTTTCACACCTTATACTCACACTTGAATGCACGTAATCATGGTAAGTGGTAGTTAATTTGTTTTTAATTGTTAGAATTACATTTTCAAAGAACTTTTAATCATTTTGACAATGTTTTCTCCAGCCCATTTACAAGGCAAAGGGTTTGATCTCTTCAATAGGAGATTTAATGAAATTAATTAATTTAATGAAATTGTTATCCCATTTAAAGGTAGCAACTTTATCTGCCACAACCTATAGCACAAGAACACAAATCACAAAAAATTTAACATGATGCAAATGGAAAAATATAAATGGTCTAGAAAGACCCTGCTTGAGCAGGGAGACTGAAGCAGATGACACATTGTGGTCCCTTCCAACCTTACCCATTCTGTGATTCTGTGCAATGTATTAAAAATAAATTTATAAACAGAAATCCAAACAGATTCTTATAGTAATAATATTGTGGTATTGGGGGAATTTAATGCAATCCTTTGCCTTCAACTCCTTGCAAAACTCCCTCATATGCACATGATTTTTCTTTTTCAAGATGAGGACTCAGTTCTGAAGATCTGTCTTCAGTTTTGAAGGAATGTGGGCAGGGGTAACTCAAGCCTCTTCCTATATATCTGGTGTTAGAGGGCATCAGAGTAATCAGGTCAGCCATCACTGAACCGTACACCCACACTTTCTGACTGCCATTTGGACAGAACATCTTTATGGCATCAAACATATATTTGATTCTTTTGTAACCAGCCTAGCTGGAAATTTCAGAAAGGCCACAATGGCTTGTTTTGATTTGCAACGTTAAGATATGTTTTGAACTTGGCATTTTTAACCACAGCAACAAACATCCAGAAGCATCCACTTTTGCTGTGTTACTGCTCAGGTTTTCTCTGCCCTCACTGCCCTCCTCCAACCAGGCACAGCTGCCAAGTGGATGACAGCTACAACTTAAATAAACAGAAAAAGGGGAAATGGAAGTAAGAAGGCAAAGAAACATCAGCTTATAGCCTTGCCAGGCTTGCTCCTTCGCCTTTCACTTTTCTCAGACTGGATAAAACTAGTAACTAATGGAGCCTGCAGAGAAAAGAGGAGTGCTGGGAAAGTGGGGACACACTGGTCACTAAGGCCACCAGATGCTGCTCTGTATAAACAAATTCCACTGATGTTAAAATGCATCATAATTCAAAAATTATAGTCCAAAATTAACTGCTTTGCTGCAGTCTGCTGGTACTGGGTTAGCTGTCAAGACTGAAACAACTATGTGCTCAAAGGATGTAAGACACTAGCTGTAGATTTAACGCTAACTCAAATTTGTTCCTACTCCATCACATCTGAAGATAAGAATCTCCTCAAATTCCCTATATAGAATAACCCCAGCATCCGACTTAGGCAATGTCTCCCCAGAAAAACTGGCTCTAAAATGCAGGGCAGTCCTCAGGATGCCATTAAGCATAAGGCAGTGTCTTCATTTGCCTTCATGCATCAGTAGCTAACTCATTATTCTTTTGAGTAATTCCTCATATAGGGAAAAAAAAATGTATAAAGTGTAAACCCACATCACTGTGCAGCTGTGCTAGCAGTTCTTAGTGACTTAAAAAGAAGCATCATTGACAGGCTTTTAGAGGCAGCTGCATCCTGTCCTCTCAGCCTTAAGGCATTGCTCTGGGTGGGGCTAGCTCGTGGGAAGGAAGAAAGGCTGCTGCTGAAAAAGCTGGGGATATGAAGTAACTAAATTACACAAGAAGTTTAGGAGGTGAAAGGGCATGAAAATTCAGAGATCATGAAGCTCTACTGGGCAAACAAAATGTTTTAATAGAAGAAGCCAGTTATATTATGCGGAAAAAGCAGAATAGGAAAAATTATTTTGGAGCACTGTTTTATATTTCAGAATTGGACTTTCCAGAAAAACTTGGCTTATTATCTAAGATACACTTAATTCATCTATCTTTTCTTTGTAAATCCAGCTTTTTATAGGAATCACAGAATGGTTTGGGTTGGAAGGGACCATCTAGTTCCAATCTCCTTGTCATGGGCAGGGAACCCTCCACTAGACCAGGTCGCTCAAAACCCCATTCAGATAGAAATGCCATTAAATAGAAATAGAAGCCTGCCAATAAATGTATTTAACCTCTACCTGTTGCTAAGTATTTATGTGTGTACAGTAACTTGTGAATATTTATGCTGGAAAAAAAAAATCTATTCCAACAGTCAGCCTAAAGTTGTCAGTAAGCATTTGAAATTGGTAACCTTGCTACAGATATACTCATAAAACATGACCTTTTATTTTTAGGTGAGTCTAACAACAAATCATTGAATTATGAATAAATACAGCTTTGATACTTCCAACCTTTTTCCAACCCTTTCAGGCTAGATTTATTTCAGTGACTATTATAACATTGCATTATTTGTTTACAATAATTGAACAGAGCAATCAACACAAAAACAATGTGTTTGAGAGCTTCTCCACTTGTGTTACAACAGTCATTTATTAAATTGCACACAGATGCCATTCAACTCCTTGAAAGGACTGCCCTCAGGTTCAAGCCTGGATTACATATATACATTGGCATTCTATTATTAATCTTTCAGCCCTTTTTATTTCCCTTTACAATATCAAAATGGATTTTCAGTTTTCCATACTTCAAGAGAATGAATGTGGTTTTCTTTGGGATGGGGACCTGGGTGGTAAAACTGAATCATGATTATAGAGCAAAGCATATTTCTGCTTCTAATTCAAAATCAGCTGGGGAATTTGACATCGTAACCTCATTTTTCTGGTTTCTCCCTTTCATTTCGTAATGCTTCAGTCCATCTCAGCATGACACATTTACAACACTAATTTTACTTTCTGACACATGCAAGCTTCTCCTCTGAACTACTATCACCTACCAAAACAGGAAACTAAACTGAGCAGAGATGTCCAGACTACAGCAACTTTAATTCAGAAGCAACTTGAAAAAATCAAAGACATTCCTCTTCCCTATTTCAGCTACCAGCAACCTATGTCAGTGAAGCTGCTCTAAGTAAAAAGCAATCGTCAGGGTTAGAAAAGACCTCCAAGACCATAGAGTCCAACTATTAACCTAGCACTTCCATGTTCACCACTAAACCTATCTCCAAATGCCACATCCCCATGTTTTTAACACTTTCAGGGATGATGTTTCCTCTGCTTGCTTGGGCAGCTTGTTCCAATGCCTGAAAACTTCTTCAGAGAAGAAATGTTTCCTAATACCTAAGCTTAAACTCCCGTAGTGCAACCTGAGACCATTTACTCTTGTCCTATCACTTATTAACTGAGAGAGGAGACTGGCATCCACACGACTACAGCCTCCTTACAGGCAGTTGTGGAGAGCGATAAGGTCCTCCCTGAGCCTCCTCTTCTCCAGGCTAAACAGCCCCAGCTCCCTCAGCCACTCCTCATAAGATTTGTGCTCTCATCCCTTCACCAGCTTTGCTGCCCTTCTTTGGGCATGCACCAGCACACATACTCAAGAAGATCTGGAAATGTGAAGAAACTGTTTTAGTAAAAAACCCAACTAGAATTTTCAAAAGGTTCTGCAAAGGTTCCTATTGTACTGTTTAAGGAGTTCATCAGTTGTTACATGTACAGATAGAGGACTTCAAAGGTATTTCCTTCCCTTTTGAGCTTTACTTCCCCTGGAGGATTCACTCTGTGCCAAAAGTTATAGTTAAATATTATAACCTGACATCCCCTGATTTGGGCCAGTGGTCTCCATTTAAGGACAAGGTGGCACACGATAGTAGCAGAACTCTCACAAAACAAACTGGCAAGTCCAATCACTTTTATTGCAATGTTGGATGGGAAATCTGACTCTGATGGCAGAACATCTCAATTTGTTTTTTTCCCTCTGTAAGTCTGCCATGAACTTCTAGCTTGACCCTGAAATGCAAACAGAATTTAGTCATAATCTGACCCATACTGAGTAATGGGACTCTGAGATAAGGTAGGATTGGAACCCATTTTTATGGCTCAGAAATCAGTGGCTTCCAGCCCTGAAATGCTAGTTGTGGATTTGTGCTAATATCAGGAATTAAATCCCTGATGACTTTTAATGGCTAAAAACATAGAATAACTTTATTCTATCCAGTTTTTATTATTAAACAAATTGGGAAAAAAAAAAAAAAAAGTTTTCCATAGCACCCTTGCACTCTGGAGGAAAGACATATTTGTACAGGGTTACTAACTAAGCCCAAAAGGAAGAAGGAGATAACACCTCATGTTTCCCCCAGTAACCTAGGGTGACCTGAAGGGCTTGTATCTCCTTGGGTGGCAGCATCACCACAGCCTACCCCTGGGGATAAGTAAACAGCCTGAAATACTGCAAAAGCATTCAAACACTTTCCAGAAGGAGAAGAGAAATCTCTGCCAGGGCATAAAGACCCTCCTCACTGAGATATTATGCCTATTCCAAGCTTAAGTCATTGCAATGCCTTCAGCAACCATGCTCAAGCAGCTCATGTCCTCCACTCTCCCTACCAGAAGTTTTTAAAGACATTGAGTAACGTTTTTGTAAACCAAAGCCTACAGACAGTATGGGACTAGGATGTATACTTAATAGCAGGTAAGATTTCTTTCTTTAGGCAGACTAAATTTTATTCCTTTTTTTTCACTGCAATAAATTATGCAGGTTTAGAGAAGTAACAAGTGTTATGGATGCGGCAGCAGGTATTCAGCCATTTAAAAATAACGCAACATTTCCAATTCGCAGTCCCAATGTGAATTGGCCCAGCCTCACGATTTAACAGTGAGGTCTTAATTTTCTTCTAAACATTACTCCTAAAGTGCAGAAACTCTTTCTTTTAAATGTCCATTTACTCTCTTGTCACTTTCCTAGCAAGAATGTCCTGGTACCAAGGTAAAGATGTATACAGTGCAAAGCTGCTACTCTGGAAAACAAAATCAAACCTTACTGCATGTTAAAAAACAGGGCTTCAAAGAAAACAAACAAACAAACAAACCAACCCAAACAAAAAAACCAAAACAAAACAACAAAAAAAGAACAAAACAAACAAACAAAAAAACCAAAACAGAACAAAAAAGAATTATTAGACAACTTTTAATAATAGCAAAACCAGGAGACACAATTCCTAAGCTCAGCTGACTGTTCTGTGCCCGATACCAGGGGTTATACACAGAATCAGTCTTACTGGCCAGAGTATCTATGGCCGTCAGATACCTCAGGAGTATATGCCATAGCAAGTGATGCCAAATGGAAATGCTCTTACCCTTTCAACCCGACCACCAAATCCGTACCTGCACACAGCCACCACCTTGATCTCAGGGATATCATTATAAGGAAGATGTATCTCCAATTTACTGGGTTTAAGTTGAGAGAAGGCAACGAGTCAAAACTATACGTGTCACTGCAACAGTCTCTTCAAGGCCCACTGGAAAAGCTTTGTACCTTAGCAGGCTCTGCCATACATGTTTTCACACAGAATCAGCCTTTTGCTTCACTGCCATGCGTATTCCAGCTCTCCTAAGCAGGAGTCTTTATCTCCAACTGTAAGCCTAGAGGTATTATCAACCACATGCCTTATGGTCTTTTTCAGTCCTTGCATTTAAGGCATGGATTGAATCTGCCCCAGGGCACGTGCAAAGTAAGAAAACTAGATTTCTGATATTTCCCAACTGGCACACTAGTATAATGTTAAACGACTCTATTCCTGAGTCTACCTATGCAGCACAGAGGGAGTATAAAGCTTAATTAATTCATGTTTGTAGAGTGTGAGCTTCTCAATAGAAAGAGACTGTGTAAGTAGAAATTACTCCTATTAAATCAGGTATTGGGGGAAATGATCGCACTTTGTGCACTGAAGCTTGTTCCTCTGTTCTTTAAATAGCAAGAACGCAGGCAGCAACGTCAATGGAGACTGCATTCCTCATCGTACCCTAGTTTGTTCATAAAGTTCAAGCCAAAATGAATTCTCCTGGAACCTGTTCTGGCACTTTGTACCAAAAACCTGAGCTGGGGACAGCATCCACTCTTTGGAAGTGCAGACATTTCCTAGGTACTGTGTGTTGTCTCTGTGGAGGATGAATCAGTTATCCTGGGTACTTTCTGTTTACAGTCCCACCGACTGGAACTGGCATCTGCTACAAAATGACAGTCTTTTGTTGAAAGCAAAATACTTACGAGCAGGTCCTGGATAGAGGGATAAAAGTACTTTGAGGGAGGCAAAAAAACAAGGCCAAAGGGGATGAAGGGAAAAAAACAGAAAAAGAAATCTCAGTATTAGCAGGAAGAGAATTACAACTTTCGTACAGATAGGTGAACTGCTTATGTAAAGAATTCTAAAATTAGTTTTCACAGTCTGGTAATTTGCCTCAGTGCCAAATATGCAGTTATTTTCCATATTTTCCATGTTTGATAATGTCATAATGCTATTTCAAGTAAACAGAGTACCAAAAGATATATGAGTTCCCAGTCATAATTTTGGAGTTTATGTTTGCGCTGAAACAAGTCACTTAACCTTCCTCACAATGAGAAGTAATAAGATGTCTGCTTAGAGTGATGAGAACAACCTGATATATTTTGCGGTGCTTTAGCAGAGGCTGTCACTTTTCAAGCATGGCACCACCACAGAAAGCACAAAGGTGAGATCCTAAGTGTAAGTCTTATTAGTTACACTGCTAATGGTGCGAAAGTGCAGTGAGGGTAAGTGAGGACAATGACCACTTTATGCTTTGTCATAGTGCTACTTCAGGTATCACCACTTCCTCTATAGGAGCCTATCTTACTCATAAAAGGGGCTCCAATCAAACACAAAAGGCAGTGAGCAAGAACAGAATATCGAAGAGGAGTTTTACACTGTTGTTTCCTTTCTCAGTTGCTAGCGCCACTCAAAAACACTGAGCTCACTTCTGCATTACATACAGAAGTGATTGCCGTTTTGTCATCGATTGTCTTTTTTTTTTTGCCCCTTTCTATTTCACTACAGACTTCCTTTGTATCTGGGGCTTGAGGTGCTATGCCTTGGCATGTCGTTAAAACATTAATATGAAGAAATCCCAAGGCAGTAGCTTCACTTGTATAGCATTTTTATCATTTTATCAACTGGACATTTCTTCTATGTTTGCTTGTCAGAGAAAGCAGGTGTGTGTGTGTCTGCACCTATGTATGTGTGTGCATGTGTACACATAATGATGATGCCCAGCCAAAAATATCTATACTTTATCAGCTGCTTAAAATCTAGAAGCCACAGATGTTATACAGAAAGCAAGCTAAGGCTTTCTTGGCTGCAACGATAGGGAGGGAAGGCAAGAACCATTCCAAATCTTCATGAAACCATACTCTTGAAGTTCATATTCCATATATGTCCAACACCCAACCTTTAACTCCTGAAGATTATGTTGCTGCTCTATATTACAAAAAAAGTATCACATAATTCAGACCAGTGCATATGGTAGGAAGCCTGTCAAATCCCCATTAACCTTTCTCTAGCTTCACAAAGAATTTTTACTTAGTCTCTCCAGACCCTGCAGATTACTTTGCAGACTTCCTTTCAGCTGTCATCTGAGCAAATGAGAGATGCCACAGAACTTCCCAAAAGTGAATTTTGAAAGAATTTATCAAAGTTGTGCTGTCTTGAGACAGAACTGGAACATTTTCTATTTGGAATTAGGGACAGGTTTCAAGTTTGCTTGACACACATGGTTTTCCACTGCTCATCTCCCCATACCTTAAAATGCCTGTACATATAGAGGGCAATTCTTGGTGGTAGCCAGAGAAACAATCTAATTTAAGGAAATTTTCCTACTCCTGGAACTAAAAGAGTGTTATAAAGCCCCTGGGAAACGACTTCAACTTCCGCTCCCCAGCCAATAAACCTGCTAAGAGTGTCAGGGCTTTTTTTCTCTACAGCTCACCAACCTTGATGAATGAGTGCAGCATAAACAAAAACTTACAGAAAAAAATGGGAGGGGTTTAATTACAAAAATAAACATTACCAAAGTAAGTAAAAAGCAAAAGTTTAGTTTAAACACGGAAAGCATCGATGTAGCAGTGTGGGAATTAAGGGATAACCCTTCTGATTGCTATTTTGAGCTCTATTGACTATATCACCATTAGTGCATTTGCAGAACTTAAGGAGGCCTAGTGCTTTAAATCAAAGGATTTGCATGCATTTAGGAAAATACAGCACTGCCAAAGCATCCCTGCAAAGTAACTGAATGAATACACTGTTGCTATATAAGTTTAGCAAACAGCAGGACATGATTCTTACAGAAATGCTACATTATCATGTTTATTTATGACTTGTCCTTCCGAGAAAAAAAAAAAAAAAAAAAAAAAAAAAAAAAAAGAAAAAAAAAAAAAAAAAAAAAACAGGAAGAGAATAAAGAAGAGGAAAAACAATCAAACAGGTAATGCAAAACAACTTCTACCAAAGTGCCCTAAAGCAGCTAAAGCATTCAGGAGCCAGCCAGATCATTTCATTTCCTCTCACATAAATCACTCCAGGGTTTTTACAAAACAAAGCAAACAGGGAAGATATAATTGTGCAACATTGTTTTAAAATTAAGGAAAATCAACAGTACAATAGCTGAATGATTACAATATCAGTTAGGGGACTTTTTTCAGCTTACTTTTTGCTTGTTTGCAAGCTAGTATTCACCAGTATTCGTGTGTTTTTATCTCTCTTACTAGAGGGGTTCACACTATCATAGACAGAGTGGTTTTAAAAAGGAAGAAGATAGATAGCCACATTTTCAAGGAAAAGTTGTAAAATGTTTCCTGAGTGTTCTCATGAAAGTGATGGAAAAGTTTGCATACAGTAATGAAAGAATTAACAGATTCACTCCTTGGTATACTCTATAGTCAAGATTTTCCACACATAACATCATGAACAATTTTTCAATATATCAACAGTTGCTATAAAAGGGAAAGTGGAGAGGACACTATGGACTTAGAAAAAAGGAAATACAGGTTAGACACTAAGGAAAAAAAAAAAACATCTTTCCAAATATAAGGATAACGCACTGAAAAGATTACATAAAAAGAGACTGCTATTTTCCACCATTGGAAGTCTGGGGTTTTTAAATGTATACAAAATATTTATCAGGAAGTCTTTATAGACAGGTGAATTTGCTTTTTGGCAGACAGCTTTCTTGGCTGGGTGATCTTTTCTGTCTTCTGTCAGAGATAACTAGGAAGATATTAAAATATAAGAAATGAGAGACAGGAAAAGAGAAAGCCATTTCAGTTCAGTAAACATTCCCATATTGTTCTAAATCACGACTCTTGAAGATGACTTGTCCATGATACATGATTCAGGACCTTCTTCAGAATTTATGTGGGAAAAATTTAAACCTATGTGCAAAAGCATAAATGCTGTTACAGCAAACAGACTTATAGTGTGGGATTCAAAAGATCTGCATTCTACTGCTGATGCTGCCTGTGACCTAAAAGGTGATTCCAGTCATGACACTCCACTTGACCGTGACTCACAGTACATAAAATAATATTCACATTCTTATCCACGTACTTCTAGATCTCTTGATGCAAATCCCAAGAGAGAGAGATACATGTTATTATATTGTTACTGTAGTCGTGTTGCTATCACTAATAACAGTAATTATTTTAAACGGTCTTGGCTGATACAACTTTTAAATCAAGATAATCAAACACCTTTTAAAAGTGGACACCCATGATGAAAGTTTATACTTGTCATTATTCAATATTAAGATATTGTGAAAATATAACCATAACATTGTTGTCAGTTTAAGGATTTTATGTGTGTTTTTAACTTACCTCAACAGCAGTGTAGTTTCCCCTTCATATGCATTGCTCCATTCTAAATCTAAAAATTCTGAGTAATGCAGAAGTCATACACACACCATTTAATGATGAAACTAGAATCTTCCACGAAAACATGTCTTTGGACAACTTTGTCTACTGGTTGTTCACTCAGCAACCCTACCACTAACAAGAAAATAATCACTGCTAGCAAACATACCAAGAGAGTGAAAGCAAACCCCCCCTAACTTTCACAAATACTCCATAGATTAGTTTTATTCCTGGACAACTAGGATTTGGCCTCTCCCAAACTATACTTTAAACAAACTTTGGGAGTTCAAAGTATTCTCTAGAGGCGTTTTTTCCGCACTCACCTTCTTTTGTAAACGAGCAAATTTTAATAATATAGACATGGGTCACTCCATGACAGTTGGTCTCTTTGGCATCAGTAGTCCCAGGCACATTTAATTTCCTAGTGCAAATCTTGCCAAGCAGCTCTTACATTAAATAATCTAATTTTTATTCTAGCTTGAGCCAAAAAGAAAGCAAATGGTTTTATTTAATAAAAGTTTGCTGCAGCTAATTAGCTCCTGTTTTACTTCCTAATCTACCGACTCTGTCCCTTAAAAGACAGCTTGACGTGCAAAGATTTAGGAACCCCTTGGTTACTACCTAGTAGGTGTAACATCTTCACATCTGATATATCCACACACAACCTTACAATAATCTGTTAAGGCAATTCAATCAGATGATGTACTTTACAAGGCCTATTTTTTTTTTTTTTTAATGCCCATGTCTGCGAGACTTTTCATCAAGTCCATAAGCTGTAGCTGGCTTCCCTTTGGTATAAAAGTTCCCTTTCTAGCAGTACAAGGAATCTCAGAAGAAAAAAAAAAGTCAGAATCAATCTTGTTGCTTCAGAAAGGTGTCTACCAGTTTTAATGATTAAAAGTTTACTGTACATGGCCCAGCCTAGTGGTAAATCTGCTTTATTATGCTACCACTGTATCTCACAGTCAGGTAAAATTTATAGCTTTTTAATTTAACAGTTTTGGCTTGGGACTACTCATTTGTAGCACATGGTGACTTTTAACAAAAACTAGTTCTTCCATGGTAGTGAGATGTAAATGGACTTAGAAAACAGGTAAGTGGTGGTCTTCATGAACTGAAGGTGCAGTAGTTTACAACTCATTCAAATGACAAGTATACAGATTAATAACTAATGTATTATTAATACATATTTATTTCCTCTGCTGTATTCAGTTTTATAGCAGGATGCATAATTAATGTACTATTTTAATCATGCTATAATAACAGAAGTCTCACAAAAGCAATACACAACCGGGTTTTGTGCAGTTAGTGATGTCTAGTGGGAAGCATTTTCATGTCAACTATAAATAAATAATTAGAAAGATAAACAAAATGCATGTCACTGGCATTATTAAGGCAAAAGGTCTTTCTATAGTTTTGTTAAATATCAGCAAGAGACACTGTGAGGTTTTGTTTCTGTTGTTTGTTTTTAAACAAGCCACTTGAAAGAGAATGGATTGGAAAAACTCAGTCACTGAATTACTGCCCTGGCCTTCTTATAAGGTTTGATGTGCCTCAGTGGTTTATTTCTCATAAGCTGCTCACACAGCAATGGGGAAAGCAAACTGACAAGAAAAATGGTTGGCAGCGGGAAAAAAAGGAGGGGGTGGACAAAAGCATTGATTTCTCTAAATGGAGAATGCAAGTCTACACACTCTAACAACAAAATGCACGGGTAAACAAGAAAAAGCACTAGCCCCAGGACTGGCAGACCACTGTAACTCATGATAAAGCAAATGCAAGCATTTGGCATCTTTCTAAGAAGACTGTTGTGCTTCTAGCCTTGTAACAGGACACCTTTGTAAAGATCTGCAATGAAGTTTAGTTATGTAACCCCAAACTGAAATGCTGCACTGCTTTCAACTCTTATTCCCCATTGTCTACTGTTACTATTTAATTAAATATTTTTTAAAAATAATGAGCAGATTATATATCTACATAGCATCAACTGTATCATTACCACACAATAAGAAAATTCTCTAGTAACAACAACAGATTGGAATTTTTTAATCTTCTTAATTGTATAGGCTATTATTAAAAAAAAAAAATCAATAGCATTCTAAATATTAAAGTGACATTAGCAAGGTTCTTTAAAATCTCAAACCAGCAAAAACCAGCAGATCTTTTGTCCTTTCCAAAAGTAGTAACTCTTAGAATTAGAAAATACTCTGCTTGCTTTCTATGTGAGATATTGATATCTCTGTTTTTACTGTATTCTGTCTTCATTATGGCTGTTTTATTTACATAGGCATTTACTTATGTGCATGACACAGCATAACACAAAAATGAGTGTTGATGCCAGTGGACTGATGTAGCAATGCTCACATTGTGAAGGAACCTTAGCAACAGTGAAAAGATTGCAGAGTTCCTATAAGAGTAACAGGCAAGAAAGTTCTATTGATTATAGAGTATAATGTGGGACAGTTCATCGGGCAGTTCTGTGTATTTCTTTACATAGAGCTGGTGATTCTGATTAAAGGACAATAAAATAACAACGAAGCAGCCAAGCTGAATCCCTCCAAAGTCAGTAAAGCCTGAAAAGACACCACAGAAATAGAGGAGAAAGACTGTTTTGGCAGCAAGGATGAAGTAAAAGGATAAATCGTCGCTTTGGCATAGCACAGCTTCATGCACTTCTTTACAATGGGCTGTGCCAAACACACAAACATCTGTATTTTTCACTTCAACCATAAATTGTCAGGTTTGACCATTCAGTTTCAGTGCGCAGGTACGTGATGTCTTTTACTATTATCTTGGTCTTTATTTTCTGTTCTCTGCGATTTTCCACTGTGTCCATCATTCATGAACTTTTAAATTCCCCTCAAGCCTTTAATCTCTACTTGTAAAATATGGATTTTCTTTTAGCTTACATATTTCTTTTAACGTGGTAAAGTTACTCATTCTGATGGTCATGTCTGCTGGCATAATCAGTTGACAATAGAATGCATATTACTATTCGTCTTTTTGTTCATTTTTTAAACAAGATTTTTTTTCTTGGGTTGCTTGCATGGAATGGGATAGAAAGATATCAAATTTTAAAGATAAAGCTTCCAAAGATATATTTTTGAGAAAAAGTAGTATCACTTGGGACTGTCTGCATTTGAGATGGCTAGAAAGAATCAACTAAAAGTATGAAGTTAATGGAGAGAAATTAAAACACATTAAGCGATATGTAGATGCTCTCATTCTGAATTAAAATGCTTTTATTTTTTGTAGTTTAATCCTCCCTTAAGCACCCCACTTTTCAATAAGTTTCCATATAGGGGCTTAATGGTCCTTAATTTTGCTGTATTAACTTCATACTTTCAGTTGTTCTCCCACATAGAATTGCCACAAGATATTTAACTACCACGTTTGCTTGGTGACTGCATAGTTAGGATCATAGAAAACACGTCTAAGTGCTGACATTTATAACAGCACTAATTTGAACCTCAAAACTACTAACACAGAAATATTAATGTAAAATTATTGACTCTTCAAAGCTTCTTTTAAAACCTGTACAACTTTTTTTTAAACATTTCTCTTCAAGAGACAATCTC
The DNA here is from genome assembly GCA_013397845.1 of Melanocharis versteri. Classification (NCBI taxonomy): domain Eukaryota; kingdom Metazoa; phylum Chordata; class Aves; order Passeriformes; family Melanocharitidae; genus Melanocharis; species Melanocharis versteri. Next base: position 435,237 of record VZTG01007648.1, read on the forward strand.
AAAACATTTTGCAAAATATGCAAATTTTGTTGTGTCAACTCTTCTGAGGGAAGCAACAAAATTCAGGGTGAAACCTATAAAGGAACTTAGCATCATTCAGGTCTTCCCAAGTTTGTCACTTCTTGGGCAAATGCCCCAAAAGAAAGACACACCACTTTATATTCTAAATGTGTTTTGAATGAAACTGGCTGTGGTCACAATTACTTGCAGCTAAACTCACTGCTGCTTCTGTGTTCAGCCCCTTTGCAGAGCACCAACCCAAACCCAACCCAGCTACCCATGGGATTTCAGCACAAGCATGCCTAATTTGTAAATCTAAATAGGATAAAGTGCAAGTTGGACTGCTCTTCCAAGATAGAAATGCTTCCAAAAAAATCCTGACAAAGTTCTTTAGGCTCATTTGGAAATTTGAAAAATGGAAACCTACACCACCAAATGTCTAATTAAGATGAAAACCATGAAATATGTTAACAAGTGTGAGTAAAATGACTGCTAAATTGTTGAGAAGTTGATGATGGTACAGAGATGCTTTCCAGGCTTACTGAAAGCCAGTCCAGATTGAAAGAACAGTGCATTCTGGCATAATTAGATATCTCTCAGATTGTCTTTCCGGGAAAAGAGAAGAAATAAGGTGTTCAGTTCCACAACCCAATGACAAGAACATCCCCTAGAACGAGCAGATGGAATTGGCAGTGTCACCAGCAATTTCAGACCCATGTGCTGGCTGGTTTGGGAATTCTGAGGCAGAGATGAGATAGGAGAAAATTTAGTCCGGAAAAAAATAAGAAAAAAAAAAAGGAACTGGAAGCAAACAGATTAAAAGAAATGCAGGTTTGTTTTGGGGGGGAGGGTTGAGACTGTTGAAGAAAAAAAAAAACTGAAAAAAAGATTGCCCTAGATATGCAGAGGGCAGCAAAAAGAAGAAAGATTACAGTAAGGTTATGGTCCCAGTAGGCAGGAGGGATAGTGAAGCTGTAAATGGAGACAAAAGGGAGGCAGAGGAGAGGGACTGATGGGAGAGATTAGAAATGGTTTATGTTACAACAAATATAAATGTCATGCACTTCTCTTCCCCCCTTTCAGCTTAACAAGTGTTCTGAACTACAAGAAACATGGATGGTATCAGGAAGGTAAGGTCTTCCCAAGGGACTATTAGCATAGTAGGATTCTTTCTTTTTACCTCCCCAGCACTGACAAGTGCACTTCTATAAACAGTGTTCTGCTCTTAAATCATCTAATTTACGCTTTAATAATTCAGAGGTTTCAGAAGATATTTACCCAAGATATACTTATTGTAGATGCTGAACTAAAAAATAAAAAACACAAGACCACATAAAAAAAACAAGGAAAAAGGCATTTTCAACTCCAAAGTTATGAATAGGAAGTAAACAGATACGTCAATTCAGATGTACTGCATGAGTGTGTAAGAAGGATACAAATATGTACCTATACAGACAACAAACATTTTCGTATTTGCTGAACATTTTTGAACTGAATGTTCAAGTGTATGCAAAAGCAGTTTAATCTGCCCTTTTCCTCTTCCTCTTTCACTCTGGGCTCAGTCCCCACTCCTCCTGACCTGCAGGTACCAGAATTCATCTGACCCCACAGAAAGCATATTTAGCTTGCTCAGCCACAAGAAAAGTACTTACTACTTTTTGGTATGGTTTGTTATCTGTGGACCTGGCAAGCAGAAGTGAGACAGAGCAGAGGATAGGACCTTGAACCTGGGGGTGAGGGATGAGGTACCGCAAGGCAGATTTTGCTGGTTCATACTGCCAGGGACCCTCAGCAGAGTGGATTCTTTTCTGTAAGCTTCAAATGTATGTTTGCTGTTCTTCCCTTGCAGAGTTTAACTCTGTTTCTCTCTATTATATTTTTTTTCAGTTACTCCAGAGCTGATTTGTGTGTGCAAAGAAGTACATTTGTGCACCATTAATAGATTTCGTTATGGTTCTGTGCTGTGTTTCAAATAAAGGTGAAATGTGAAGGATATTACCAGGTAGTTCCCAGTTCTCAAAATTGTTCTGTTGCTTTCTTTCTACTACTACTTCAGTTTCTTTTTCCTTTCTCTTCTTTCAAAATCCAATGGCACAATCACTGTGCAAAGCCGGTATTGCTGAAATGAACATTTCTGTGATGCTTCTTGTTATAGCAATAGTTTTCTCCCCACTGATGCTTTCTACTAATCAAGCAGAGAGAAACAAACCCAGTTTTTAAACTGTGCCATGTAATAATCAATCAAGAAGACAATAATGCTTCTGATGTTTTGAAAATGAAATTGCCTACATCTGGAATTATTGCGTACTTACTGTATACACAAAACTATCAGTCTTTCTCTTAACTTTCAAAAGCTTCCCCCTCCCCAGACCTAACAGCATTTTTACCTTACAATGGTTCTGTTAACATCCTTGATGTACTGGGAAATTTATCAAGGTGATATCATACACAAGCATCATCATGTTGCTTTAAGTAAGGGGGTATAATCTACCACTCAAAATATTTTAGCCTCAAGTAATGCTGATTCTTAAGTGTTTTGTGGAAAAATGCAATCCACTACAATGGAAGGGAAAGTACTGGAATCATGCAACGTCTTGCAAAACTGGCAGAGAAAAATTAGGACAGGAGGAAGTTACCTTGAATACTCTAATGACTGTCATCATCTGCAACGCAAGTCTCTCCTGCCCATAAGAGACTTCATTTTTAAATACTGAGAAGTTCACTTATGGGAGAGATCATTTCGACCACGGCTCTATGTTCCTCCAAGATTCCATGTTCATTTAAGCACAGCACAGCTATGGCAGAATTAGGACTCATTTTTCTTTAGGAATCTGTCTGGTCCTATGTCTGCTTAAAGTCATCTGTCCCTCACAAACCTACGTGGTGATGCTCTAAACTTTTGAAAAAAATGCCGTTCTTTTAAAAAGCACACAGTCAAAGAATCTTATGGATACTTTACTGGTCATTCAGGATTATTATTGGAATGTATCCAAATAAAAATTTCAGAATAAGGAAACTATCATGTTCTAAATGAATGACAAGTAATTATAATTACGAGCCAAGTTACAACCTCCTACCACCCACAGAGGATGATCCTATCCAATTTATTCGTTCCCAGGGGAGGGGGTCATGATCACCTCAACAAAAGTTAGCCTAAAAGTTAAAGACTAGACTTTTCCCACAGTGAATGGAAGCAGGTACCAAGATATCATGTCCCTCCAATCCCAACTGTTAAACAGTTGATATGTCTGTATCTTGCCCTCTCCTAAAATGTCACTTCCAAATTCAAAGTGATTTAATACTTTTTGCAAGATTTTAGACTACCTCTTAAATTCAGTTCTTTTCTACACCTATGCTGACATCCGGGAAAGGGTCAGACAGGCAGATTTCTCCCTGAGACACTGTCTACACCAAAGCATGCAGCAAAGCTATTCTGTATTTAGTTCTTAAAGTGGATTACTTAAACTACGTTAAGTCCCTGGTAGCCATGATTCATTTGGAAGGGAGTTAAGTTAAACCAAATCAAAGTAATTTTTATTCTGAATGAACATCTATACAAGAACTTAATTAGGTTTAAATAATCCACTTTAAATTTCGTTTTACAGATTAATTCTCCTTAACATGACCATGTAAATAAGCTTCCAGTGAACTAAATGTATTTTCAGTAAATTATTACTAAAAACTGACTCCATTTCAAACATGGACTGTGTTTTGGCATGTATTTTCTGTTTAAACTTTGACTATCAGGACATATCACAGAGAAATCATGGCACTAATCCATTTAAATGTCACTAGTAAACTGGCTGGCTTTTTTATTTTTTATGAAGTGGTCTTGTTTTTAAAGGATCAGTTATTTAAAATAGTGTTTAAGAAGAACTATCGTAACAAAAAGATGTGTGTCAGTTTTTGCAGCTGATATTAAAATGTTCCAAATTTTTTATTTTTGTGCTGTAAAATGCTATCTAGACAATAAATGAGGAACATTATCGGACAGACCTGCATAGCAAAGGTCTTATTCCAGTTCATCCTTACCTTGTTAAAGTAGTAAAAAGCCAGACCCAAAAGAAAAACAAAGTTAGAACTGGTTATTCTAGAGTAGAGGCATTTTGAACATAAAGCTTCATTTTAAATTAATTTAATTTAAACTGAATGTGCTAATATTTGGAGAAATCCATCCAAATATATAAATTTTTTAAATATCCAGAGTTAATTTCCTTAGAAATAAGCAAGGATACCGTATCCTACTGAGAAAAAAAAGAAAAAAAAATGAGATTGAAAGGTTCCTCATGTATTTAAAAAAATGTTTCTTTCTTTGTCTGCATGGGAGCATTATAACCTCTCTCTTTTGGAAATAGAAGAGGGTAATGAATGTGGCCTCAATGTCCAGTTCTATCTTAGCTTTCTAAGTTTAATTTGAGGCAATTCCTGTACCTCACTTTCCCAACATGTAAACTGTGGCTAACTACTGAATTCCTTTACAAAGTATTCACAGAACTATGGTTGAAAAGCTTTTAAGAATGAGAGAATACCATTTAAGAAAGAGAGAATACTATTTTAGTAATAAAGATGAAACACTGACACAATGATCTAACCAACAGAAACACAATCAAACGTCTAGCACGGGAAAAATCGTGTGCAACGATAAAAAGTGCAAACTGATATATTTAAAATAGAAGCCTAAAATCATAAAACCTCTTATCTATCTGAAAAGCAATGAACCTAATACTTCTTCTAGATTTCCAAAAATTGCATTACAGAAAAGCTTGGAAGGGAAAGGGATCAGGAGGTTAAGGAAATTAAGTTCCAGTCACATGAATGGATGGCAAATATATTAATACTACAGCATTCACCTCCAACTGACTGCTTGGAAACTGATGAAACATTATAAACACAAAGGTCACTGCAGCCAAGAAATGAGGTGGATTCCCAAGATGGAGTCACTAAACACAAAAAACCCTCAGTAGTGAAATAAAGAGTCGTAACATAAAACTTCTCTCAAAATAATTGTCTTTGTTGCTGAGCTAGCTTTATTCAAACCAAACTACAGGCAGAATTATGTGTATGGGGCAAAGGCTAGGACACTTAATGACATCAGCGTCTGCGAGGAAAGAGTTCAGCACTTTCTGTCCTTCACCACCCCAAAACAACTGCCAGACAAGAAAAATAAAATAATTAATCTGAACTCTAGAATATGAACTTGAATTAAGCAGTTAGCAGTAGTCTAATGTGTATTATCACAGGCTTAATGCTATGAGCACCTTCAGTAGTTTCTAATGTCAAAGTCATAAGAGGATCTTATATATATATTTTTACCCAACAGAGCAGAGGTCTACTTGGCTTACAATAATGGACTTTTGGAGATGCTTCCTTAAATCTTAAAGATGCTAAAAAAAGTGCTTTCCACATTACTTTATTCTACGTTATTCTATATGTTGGGTTTTTTTTCTTTATTTTTAAGAGACACTAACATCCTTACGTTAACACTTTGAAACACAAATTTCTCTGGGAAGAAGGAAAGACTATCAGCACCATGGTCCCTAGTCCATCAGCATCCACCATTACTTTTTGCATTATTTGATGATTGAAGACTTTGAGGGCAGGGGATGCAGGCAGGAAAATGGGAGTAAATACACAGTTCTGGTTTCATTCCAAATTTATAGTAAAATTAATGTCCCTGCTCTCCTGGCCCACATCCACATGTCTTCTCTAGAGCAGAGGCACAATTTGACCTGGTGTGCCCTCTGTCTGACCTACACAAACAGTTTATATCGGAAGCTCAGTAAGGAACAAGCTTTAGCAGCATTGCAATTACTGACATACACCCATAATATTTCTGCAATAAAAGCATATTCTGCCATTTTCTCCTCCAGTATTGCAAAACAGTCTATTCCTCTTTCTAAGCATGTGTGTCACACTCCTTTGTCTGATCTATGACCTGTGTACATTTCAAAAAAATATGCCAGTTTCGTCCTTTTTTCATGTCACTCAAAAGTGAAATATTTTTTTTTTTTTTTTTTTTTTTCCCCCCTAAGCAGGAATCGCTGAAGTTAAGTGACACAACCTATAGCTGCTTGTCACACAAAGCAGAGGAAAAAGCATGAAGGAACCTGTGGTGAAAACAACAGGTCTACGTGGAACACAATATAAGAGGCTGACACTGAAAACTGGATAACATTCGTTTTTGCCCGTTGCAAACAGAGGAGGAGAGAGACAGGTCTAAGGATGATAACTTAAAATACACTTGAACCCTTAATTTAGCTGCTTCTAAGACCAAAGGTTAAAAGTAGGTTTGACACTTTGTTCTATTGCCTGTGCTCACCTTCAGGCAATAAATGAACCAATGAAATATAATAATGGGTCCCTCTGAGCCATGACACTGCATCCTGTCAATTACATGTCTCAGGAATATCAGATGTACTCTTACAGGGAATTTGAAATCACTAACATGTTTTAAAAAATACAGCAGACACAATATTTTTAAGTGTTTTTAGTTATTCTCTCACATTTTTTTCTTTAAAGATTTATCTGATTATCTGTACATCATGAAGTATTTATTTTCTTTCTAAATAATGCTTGTATAAAAACATCTAAATAAAAATATCTAGTATTCTCACAGCTGCTCCTATACCTTGTTCATAGTTTTTTTTCATCTCATCACTGCTTTCCTTAGTTCACAGGTCCCTCTGGAAAGTAAATAAACTGCATATTGCTTTACAGTTTTGACTGTGAATATCTCACACTCATTTTGTATGAGAGTAAATAAATAAATAAAAAGTCACTAAAGGACCTCTTGAAAGTTAATCCCATGTGATTTCTGAGCTAAGGAGCTGAACTTGACTCTTTGATATTGATTTAATGACAATTAATACACACAGTCTTTCCTTTAAAATTTTCAATTGTGTAAAGCCATGAAAATTTAGATGTATATCTCTTTGAACTACATACACAACAATTCCTATGAATGCTAATGAAATACAGTAATGAACCACAATTATTTCATGTTAAGACTTTTGCTTAGAGTGTTGTATAAATGCCCTGAATTGAGCTACAAAGCACACATAGGAATTAAGCATTATTATTCCTGGCTTACAAATAAGGGAACAGGCACTGCAAGATCGGTTTGCAGAGTTTAATATGCAGGTTTCATTCCAGAAAGGTGTTATGGCAAGTACTGGAGTTTAAACATGTGCTTAAAATTTAACATCCCCTAAATACCTTCCCAGCTGAGTCCTAGGTGTGTGTCGATGACAAAGCCCTAACACAAAATTTTGGCTGCCAGCCTTGAGCTCCCAGCCATTTGCGCAACGAAGGTAAAGCACTGGCTTAGCGTCTGTGTATGGTAAGCACAGATATTGTTCAGCAGGCAGTAAAAAGCATGAAAGGATAAAGTATGGCTTATAAAAGTAAGCACCGTAGCTTCTCTTTGGTTTTGAAAAACAGTAATTCAGATTTCTTCCAAAATCGTTTTCTTTCCCTCTGTTCTACATTCGTCTCCCTATTCTTTCCCTTTCCTTTTATTCTCTTTAAAAGCTGCTAACATCAGCTGCTTCTTTGTGGATTTTTCTTTTTGCTTCATTGCCTACAAATTGCTCTAAGCTCTTCATTCCCTATGAACCTGTTCAGCTGGAGGAGAACAGCTGTACAGCAGGCTGTTCCTAGTACACCTCTGGAAAATGTATAGGAAAATGTTAACAAGACACACAGACCAAAGTTTTTTGTCTTCTGAAGATTTGATTGGGGATATATATTTACATATATTTAAACCTGCATGCATCTAAGCAAATGTACAGTTGGGAAAGATAAATAATCATTAAAATACTGGGTACATTTCTCCAGAGAGCAAAAAGTCTAAAATTCTCAGTCTCTGATTTACATCCCCTAGGGTGTCAGAGGATGTCTAACCAAGTCAGCTGGAGTGGAAAAACACTGCATGTCAGCACAAGAAGGCCTGATTGCTATAAAACAAATGTCTTTTTAGTTCCTTACTGCCTTAATGCCTTCCTCCACACAAGAAAAACATTCACTCAACTGACTCTCATTCTTCAACTTCTTACTTAGGTTCCAAAGATAATGAGCTCCAATATACATTTTACCTCAAAAGATAGATCTATTTTCAGAAAAAGCATGGTTGTTTTGTTCTTCTGGTTTTGTTGAAGTAATCAAAAAAACTAACATGAGAATCTTGATTACAAGTCTCTAAATAAAGGACAGATTTCTGCAGAGTATGAGAGAGAATATGTGAAGAGGAATAGTTTTCAGTTTTGTTTGAAATTCTCCAAAAGGATGCTTCTACCTGAAGAGAATCAACCCCGAGTTTCTGATCAAAAACTCTAAGAAGGAGATGGAAAATTTGGTACTGACTTCTAAGTGTTATGTCTAAAGAATGAGATTCCTTTTCCCCTGACATGGACCTGCTAGTTCAAACACGTAACACACACAAGATAAATCCCCATTTCTAATGGTGGTGTTACAGCTGCGCTTTACAGGTCTACGTGGAAATGCTGGATAAATCAAACCACATTAAAGGCGTAACACCAATGACTGTAGTGGTGCTCCTAGTTTGCTTTAGAGGAGGTGGTTTCACATTTGCCAGATGTTTAAGTGTCTTCTTATATACTTCCTTAACAGAAGCTTTAGTTAGAACAATGGAAGCTTAAGTTAGAACAATATCATGATGGCCTTAGAAGATTTGGTAGAAAAGAAGCATCCTGTTTTTGTTTTTTTTTTAAAAAAATTTTGTCTTGGAAAAACAAACATGAGAGTAGCTACAATGAAAGATCCCAAACAACATAAAAAATATTAAATTCTAATCCTTCAGCAATATCATAACACAGTTTTTGGTGTCTTTTTCTTCCCTTTCTTGTTTTCCATTTGCTTCTCTAGATTTGAGGCAGTGCTCTCCCACTGGCCTCTCCAGGCTGCCAAGGACAAGGAGAAGAACGTGGAGGCATTTACACCCTCTTCCCCATACTAACTGGTTGCCCTTCATCCTGACATCAAAACACCTCAAACAGGACACTTTTGAAACAAGCATGGGACCTAAGTTAGCCTGGAGGCTTTGAGGGAGGTGAAGCATTATTTATTCTATGACTAGGAACTAGAATATTTGGAGGTCCTATCACACCTGGCAGATCCTAGTGCTGCAGACTTCACCCTGGCCAAACTGTTCCTGGGTCCCTGAAGAACTCCACAAAGCCCTGCTGATTCTTGTCTGAAATGTTTAATGATACTAGGATACTTGAAGAATCATAAAAGTCTCAAGGAGCATTAAAAGATTTTGGTATAGCCCATCAGTACTGGAAAACACAGCATTTCTAAAGCTGATGTCATCCAGTGCTCACACACAGGAGATTACACTACAATCTGAAAATCAAATAAAAGCCCAGAGCAAACCCCTGATAAAACACAAAATAATAACTATGGGATGGCTCATTAACCTCCAAAGTTCCTAAGAGGTTGGAGATCTCGGAAACGTCTGTCCTTCTGCAGTGCCTGAAAGCCTGATATGAGATTTAATGAGTCCTCTGTATCAAGACACAAAGAAAGAAACGTTCCCTTGTTTACAATTCATCTAGCTTTTTGCCACTCTAAAAATACAGTTACACCAGAGACTTAACTACAACTTTATAGAAGTGTTCTCTTTCAGTAAAATGAATAAGGCCACCAACTTTTTGACAGTTAAAAAATTATGCTTTTATGCAGTGGAGGGAAAAACTTACAAATTCAATTTATTCTAGGATCCGTTTTTATCACTATTTTCTCCAAGAAAAATAAAATCAATATGAGGAAGGATTTTTTAATGTGATCAGCAGATCTTAAAACTTCAAAGGGCTGAGGTTTACTTCACTGTATTCTAGCTCATGATAAGAAAATCTTCTTAAGATGATGATTTATGCACTGATAATTCCAGACATAGCATGTTCAATATCTACTGTAATAGTAATTTTACATACAGTTTCATTTATTTTATTTCTTTCTCAGAATTATGTTGGAAAATTACAATATCAAACTGAGACAAAAGAAATGCAAAAGACTCTAAAAACAAGGAAAACAACCTGTTACATGGAAAAAAAAAATCTATTGGAAAGTAACTGGTGTGGGAATGGGTGTTAGATGAACACCCCGTGAGTGTAGGTGGAGAAGGATTGCAATCATTTCAGTCCTCCTCAAAAACACTGAGCAAAATTTTGTGGTCCTGATACTATGGCCTAGATGGATTCCTCCTAATTTCCAGACTCCAGCTAATCCACTAAGCTGCCTCTCTCTAAACATGGCCAAAAAGAACCAAAGAATTGGTTTGGTTTATTTAATTTTCTTTGTAAAAATCTGGCCATAACAACTGTCCTCAACATTGCACTATCAACAACAAATGAGTGCACAAAACAAAATGGGAGGCTTGTGTTGTAGTTTTCCACAGGTTTTTTTAGTCTTATCTTCAACCATTTCCTTTTTAAAAGTGAAAAATTTGAATTTGAGGTTACTTGATAGAGTCATGCATACAAAATCATTATTAATAATACCTAGAGCTTAAGGTTGATAAACACATAGAGTAAGACAGGAAAATGTAATTTTCTTATGGAGGAAAATTGGTTATTGAAATTAATGTGTTTGGGTAAGAGAACAATATTTACACATGTACTGTGGTACATACTGGGTAGTTATTTATCCCTTGAAAATCCTAGGTTTTATTTTGATTGCCAAGTAATTTTCGCATCAAGTTCTCCTGCAAGAATTAGGCGGAATCCAAAGCATGCTCTCTGCACCACGTTTCAGCATTGGCTAGATTTTACCTTTTTGCACAAACCTGCAATTTAATCAACATATAAATGCAAAAGAGTTTCATTGGCAATGACACACAGCCTAATAAAGACACATGCAAGGTTCAGGAAGAATGGACGATGTGCAAAAAGTCTTCTCCTGCTACACTGCCTCCAAATAAACAATGAAATCTGTGACCTTGTTTAGGTAGGTTATACTCAGTTATCACAAGGCTGATAGGACTCTCGCCTCCACTCACTTCTAAGATTTAGTGGAAAGATAATACGTTGTCTGGAAGATGGCAAAAGAATTTTGTAAACGTGACACCAATGGAAGGCTTAATACAGTATCTTTTTCTGAAATACAAAGTCATAAAATGAAATAGTTATTAGTTGCTTGGGGTTTGGTTTCGTTTTGTTTTTGTTTTTTTTGCTTTGTTTGCCTGTAATTGTATGCTAGTCAAAACAGTATTTAATCAATAGAATGATGAAAGCTACAGCCTACACACTCTAGCATATGTTGTCAGCTCTTTCAGGTTCAGCTTGGGGAGACTGATTTCATCCTTGTGTTGTGTGGGGCTGAGATAAGTTACTATTATCTACGCTCAGAATTACCTGTCTGATGATGCTAACAAACAGCATGGATTTTAGGCGCCCAGGGCTGTAACAGCATTTCACTGGTTTTACTCGCTATGCTGCCTACAGCAAGTTAGCACCTGACATACCCAACCAAGCAACAGCAAGCAGTTCATGGGATTCAAATAACAAAATTAAAAAAAAAAAAATAAAAAAGCTCCGTCTGCTGGCAATAACCTTATGCTATTTAGATATTGCTGACTTAAAGGTATTTTTTCACATCTTGGACAACATTTACAGTGACTCTAAAATCCTACGTTTTCTATTCCTTAGAAAATACGGTAGCTACATTTTAATCTATTGGAATCTCACAAATAATTAAGATATCTTTGCCATAACATTTAGTTATCACGGATTTAGCAAAATGTCTGCCAGTGCTTATGGTACACTAACAGGCCTGGCATCACTGACAATCTGTATCACAAGTAAATTTTTCTTCTAAGTTGTCTAGTTACAAAACATATAGCAGAGTATTTTACAAGAGTATCTGATGCTCTCTGTACTTTTACTTATATATCCAATAAAAGTCTTGATAAATTCACCCCGAAGAACATACATTGTACATTGAAAGATTCAACTTAACCCCTAAATATATTCTTTCATGTCACTTCTTTGCTATACACACACAACAAAGCCAAATCTGTCCTCCAGCTCTGGAGTCCTCCTCTAAGTTCCCTAATGAAGGTTTAATACATTTTCAGCACTGTAAATCTCAGTCTCCTGCAGCCAGATAGCTTCTCTTTCCTGTGACTAATAGTAAATACGAGTAGTAGTAGATAGTCTTTACCATCACATTCAACACTCTTTTCCCGCCTGAACACAAAAGTATATTCAGAACTATATTCTCTTGGTTGCCAACATTACCATTCTTCGGTTCATAGGTAGCCTGCAAATTGCACATAAAACGGTAAAACCTTATTCTGCCTCAAATGCTAGAGAAAATGTTAAAGACTCAGTGAAAATTCCCTGTCTGACCGCTCTTAACTGCTTTAAACCATCTTCAGCCATTCCTATGTGTCCTGTCCCAGAGAGAATATCTGCTAAGCATTTATTTTTTTAAAACTGCACTAGGAGTAGACCTAAAGGGATAATATTAAAAAAAAAAAAAAAAAAAATTAAGTTAATTCTGAAAGAGGTAAGATTGCGATGTTATTGTTACTCTTGTTAGATTAATCTTAACATATCCATGTTAATATCATGCTTTATGATACTTCCATGTCTCATGGTAAAACAGGAAAGACTGAAAATTTCTAAATGTAATAGAACTATTCCAGAATATAAAAGGTCCCCTTTTAGTAGACTAGAGAATCAGGAACATTCACACCATCAAATCCTCTGACTGACTGATGATGCCAAAGTGATTTCCAATTGCTGAAGTGTTCACTTCCATTGTGTGTGAATAATGAGGAGTTGAATGTGTCACTCAGCAAACAAAACTGTCAGGTCTCTTCAGTTTGACTTTCCCTGGTTTAGGCTTGAGTGCTTTTATTTTTTCTCCCTTCTTTAGTTTAAATACTGTGTATTTATTGGTATAAGACTTTCCAGGAATACCAGCAATTCAACTTTTCAACTTTTGGCATGAACATGAATACAGGAAGGTCAATGAAAAAAAAAAAAATCCCTTCTGTGGAAATTTAAACTGGTCTGCTGGGAGGACAAAACGTAATTAAAATATCTGCATCCTGCACTAATCAAACTGAATCTATTCAAAGTGACTAAGAGGAGGACAAAGAAAAGTGTTGTTCTGTGATCCAGTAGAGGAAAAAAAGTTACTAACAGATGTGAAGGCCAAAACATTTAATGTCTTTTTTGCATTAGTTTTAATTAAAAAGGTCAACAATGAGAAGGTGACTAGCATAACTAATACAAAAAACAAAAGAATGATTTCAATTAAAAAATACAGACAGAAAAGGTTATAGAGTACTTAAGTAAATTAGTTTTCAGAGCAGATGTGCCCGATGAACTTCCTCCTAGGGTACTTAGGGAATTGGTAAAGCCATCTCAGAATCATGTTGCCATAAGAAAAGCAATCTGGGAAGGACACATGAGGTATCAATAAAATGGAAAAAGTGAAAACACAATATTCACCTTTCAAAAAAGTGGAAACTTAGAAACAATATTTTCTGTCACCTATTAAATCCTAGAAAAGCTCTGGAACAAATAAACAACATGATTTTTAAGTAGCTGTGAATACAAAAAGGACATAAGAATGACCAAAAAACAATTAGTTAAGAATTAGTCAATCATTTAAGAACAAATCTAGTCAACAGAATTCAGTCTCCACAAAATGGTAACAGACCTTGTGGAGAGGTGAGTTGCCAGCAAGGTAATTTCTGTATATATCTTTTGCCTCACAGAAAATCCTCATGCATACAAAAAAGGAAAATTTATCTAAGTGCTACTAATATTGTGTGAGTTCAAAACTGATTAGGCAACTGTACACAAAGTGTAATCATGACTACACTGTTCCTCAAAATTATCTTTTAAATTTTTTGTTCCGTCTAACAGGCTTGTTTGAAGTTTTAACAAAAGACCCGTGAAGAGAGGCTACATTTAAAGACTACATTGCATTTGTTGCATTTAAAGACTACACATAAGTACTGGACCTGCCAGTGCATTGAAAGGTCAGTCAGAACGCAAATTTCTGAAGTGCAGGAGCAAATCTAGATACCACAATTGTGTAGGTAGAGGTTTCTCAGAGAAAGATCTAGAGATCCAATCTCAATCCAATCTGGAAATAAATCAAAAGTGTCATTGGAAAAAACACACCTTGCATATGTAAAACTGAAAAGTACTTGCAGGATACAAAAGATAAATTTTCTGCTTTGCTCCAGTTTTTGGGAAAACTTGAGAAGGATTGTTTCTGTCCTGTTTGGGGCAGCTCAAAGAGATAGAAATGAATAGGAAAAAGTCAAAAGGAAAACTATCATCTGACCAACAAGGAAAGATTTGAGATTTAATAACACATGATTGTTAAAACTTAAAGAAGAGGAGGCTGAAGATAAAGACGATAGCAATCTTTTAATGTACAAAAGGTAGATCTAAAGAGGAATGTCTTGTCCATGATAAAGAACTAGTGAAATTAAGTTGTACCAAGATGCTGAAAAGATTTCTAACAGTTAGAAAGATTACTGCAACGTTAAAACAGATTGTTAAGCAAGCCTTGGAGTTCCCACAGCCAGGTATCCTTAAGAAAAAAAACATCTGTCAAGAATGACCTAGGAATAGTTAATAGAATCCTGCTTTGGAAGGGACTGGATAACCAACCACAGTATTTTCCCCTTATTTTTTTCAGTTCGAACAGGAGGAAAAAGTACTTTTTAGAAGAGAAATTCTTGTATTCTTTTACACACATTCCACCAGAAATACTAGCTGTACATTTAGGAACCACTATAAATCACTTCTGCAGAGTCAAGCCCTCACCTCTGTAATGCCACAGGTAGCTATCTATATCTGAAATTATAAAACTCCAGAATTCTTTGCTACTTTCTCAACCATCACTTGATCAGACCATTTGTTTTCAGACTGGAGAATAAATCAGGTTCAGACAGATTCAAATTTCACTGAAAAATTGCAAGAGTGATTTGAATATGGCATTTTAAAGCTCATGCATACGGTTTGAATACAAAACTCAAAAATGAGTATAGGAAATTCAGCTATGAAAGTAGAAATGTCTGCAAAAACTGATGTTATAAAAATACTTGCACACAGAATGATGTGATAATGAGCCATACATCAGAAAAAATTATAGCCGACAACATGAATGGAAAACATATTTAAACTCAAAAGGACACCTGTGCTAGTGTTAAAAATGATTTATTACATGAATTGCAGGTCAGAGCAGACAATACTTGCCTACAAGAATAAAAAAAGAAAGAGTCTCTTTCCACTCAAAATTGGACTATTACAAGCATTTCTAAATCAGTGTCTCATCTAGTGCAGTACAATTAACTCAAATTAGCATACTATAAACAGCACTATTAAGAAATTTAAAGGCTTTGACTAAATGAAGAAAAATTCAGCTATAGTCATCACACAAATCTTAATTAAGGCTGCTTTCTCTGACACACAAAAAGAAAACAAAAACACAACCCTTGGACAAGTTGCTGCTATTCTCAGGCAAGTCAATCATAAAACATGCCATAGCTTTGCTGGCAACTCTAAGTCAACAGTTATGTCAGTGAGGTCAACTACAAAATAACCTTTTGTGTGTGTGTGTAGCCTATCCTTTCTGGCTTCATGTTCCCATCGTTAGTCCAGTATTATAATAACTGCCTAAGTAACGGATACATATTTGTGCAGGCATATAAATGCATGGTACAGCACACTATTTCAGAACACTAATTGCATACAACAAAATTTGTGTTCTTTTTTACTTTTCCAATCAAGTTTAATATTTTTTATTATAGGTTAACAACACACTCTTAATTTTTAATTTAAATTTATTTAATTATTTTAAATTTTAATTTAATTTCATTTTCAGACTATTTCAACCATTTCACAAGTAGACAACAGTATTTTATTGTTACATTCCATAATTTTTATTCCAATGTCCTCCTTGATAAAAAAGGCTCAAAAAAAGGGCAATTTCTCCCCCGTAATTTTCTATCATCTTATTTTTACATATTCGAAACATTCAGATGGGGGTGCCACGGAAATCTCACACTAAAGAAAAATTCTTGCTAGAAAAAGGATATTGTATAATAGCATAGCCATATCTAAAACATAGCTTGACTATTCATTATTCCAAAATTAGAAAGCACTATTCAGAAAAAAATATAACTACAAATCCGATGAATGTGACGTGGAGACTTCCGACATAGGTAGGAACATACACTGGATTCCAGATTTATCATTATCCCCAGTTCCCTATCCAGTGCATTGAGCCATGAAGAGTAAACAATGTGCCACCAAGGGCTGTGAAAATGCTGGGGCATTTCCTGAATGGGGCAAAACCATTCATTTTTAACCCAGGTAAAAGAAAGTTTCATGCCACATAAAGGATTTCTTTCACTCAGGACTGAAGAACCTGCAGCAGCAAAGGGTTTAATGGCATCCCTAATTCTCAGAGTTATATCAAAGCAGCCACTATAGACCATGAGGACTGCACACGACAAATTAATTCTATGTGGCCAGTTGCAAACTCTTTTGCTGTGTCTCTTGTTAAGAGCATTTTCGTAATGACTGTAAGAGCTGAAACTTCCCTGGAAAGCTTTTATTCCTGAGAAAAAAAACCCAACCAAATAAATAATATGACTGTATAGTTGTATTATCCTATGTAAATGAACTGGTTTTTCACAGTCTAGATCAGGGAAAATGTGAAGGTATGCTCTAAAACACTCAGTTTCTAATATTCTGCCACAAAACAACAAATAGCTATTGTATCCTTGACCAAAATCACACAAGGAAATTAGGAACAATCTCCTTACATTATGTCTATATATCTACAATTTCCTTGTATTTATCATTATAAATTACTGTGCTGTAAGACTGTGACAGAAAGATCATGTTCAACAGGTGGCAAATCCTATCAAAGAAAATACCTGCTATTTAAGATATAGTGATATTCAGCTTTGCTGTATAGCCAACCCTATGAAATTCTACGTATTTCGTTCTGCTCTGATCTACATCAATACGACGTCATACAGAGTTCCTCCTAGTCAAATACCTGATAAATGGATCGGTTACAAGAAGCAATTGACTATAAAGCAAGCCTCTGAACACATTTGCATTGCATTTGTCACTGCAATAAATGAATAAATCTTTCAAATCACTACTGCGGCACATTCCCAAAAACTCTCACCATGAAACCTGCACTACAGCACTCTGAGCCATAGGTTGTCTCTTTGACAAAACCCAAGCATGTTAATTGTCTTGCTTTGTCTTTCATCCTCAGTAATTACTTTTGCTCCATATGGTGACAAGTTAAGTGCCTTGTATTTGTTTGCAAAAAAGCAGCTTTTTTTTTCTGATACCAACACTGCCCACATTTTGCATCATGCAAGAAGCTGGATTGCCAAGTCAAGCACAGTTGTGTGGGTTTGGCAACATCATGACAACTTTTGATAAAATTTTCCTTTGTCACTATTACCAATAAAAACGGTGGAAAAAAACAGTATTAAAGAAATGTTTCTTAGCTTTTTACAGGATTCTTGGGATTCTCATTTCTCTGCGCCCTGCTCAGAGTAATAGGTGTTGATCATTCAGAAAAACAGGTCCCATTCAGACATTCAGAAAAACCCACTCAGTCTGAGGACTGTGGAGCTGGTAGGTGCAAAGGCAAGACCAAAAAGAGCTGGAATATTAAGCCATTGGATAATAAAACAGTGCCTCCTACTCCTCCAGTTTCACCCCTTGCTTATGCTACTTTAAGCTTGTCTTGCTGCAAAGAGCAATTTATCTGTTTCTTGCTTTACTCGATGTTACAAAAAATGGAGCTAAAATAATGAGAACAAGAAAATTTGGGAAAAACTCCTGGTGTATTCGATAACCAATGTAAAGCCATTTTATGCTTGCTGTTGTGTCTTATAAAACAAGGGAGGGAAGCTGCTACTTTTGGACCTGTCAGTGGGGGGGGGAGGGGGGGAGGATAAAAGCAGCACACTACAAGTCTTACAACACCATTTTCTGAACAGTTAAAACTCTGGTCACCATCATTTCAGCTAATTCCTAGAGCAAATAAATTTCACCCAAATCATTTACTACCAGTCTGGAATATAGACAGGCTGTCCCAAAGGTTAATTTAATTTTCCCCAATTTAACTCACTTTCTAAAACCCACACAAATTTCAACAAGGATTTCTGGAAACAAATCACTAAAGTATCAAACAGCTTTGTAATCATGCTCAGCACTTAGTTAAAAAGAACATTCAGGAATATGCCAATGGCTTGCTGTTAAAATTGAGTTAAACTAATAAACTTGGAAAACTGTTCATACCAGCTTTTCTTTAAAATAAAAACAAAGATACCACAGTTTTTTTTGGTTTTTTTTTGTTTTTTTTAATGTTGAATTCAAAGCTTACATATAAACACTTTAGATATCAACTTGTGAGAGCAACAACCAAAATGCCGTGAGATTGAGCTAAAGAAGGCAGATAGTAATTTAAAATAACTTGAGCGTGTGCCTTGATAAGAAAAAGGGATTAAACACAGTGAAATATCAGAGAATAAATTTAACCTTTACTTTCTTTCTATCAATTTAAGGAGTAAATATAATATGCTAATGTTATGCACTTTGGCAATTATCCCATAATTAAATAACATGAATTTCATACTCATCCTGTATCTCAGTTTACAAATCACCACATCAGTAGGTATTTTACCAACTTTCCCTTATGTTAACCTGAGCACATTTTTCACCCTGCAATACAGATAGAGCCTCTTACTATTATCTTCTATTAGCAGCTTTGCTCTCTCCCATTCAAGTACTCTGTCACACACACACATATACCCACATTCACACACTAAAGGAACTTCTTAAGCTTTGGAAATAATGAAAGGATCAGACTGCTACTCTGGTGTTTTGAGACCCTCAGAGCAAATTCCTTGACTAAAAAGGCGAGCAGAACATACTCTGAGCACTGCAACAGAGAATTAAAAAGAAAAAAAATCTATTATTTTTCAGTCTTCCTCTTATAAAACTACATTATTCAATTACAACTCTCAGAAAAAGAGAAATTACCTAAAATGAGACATCTGCCAGCATTTACCAGGACCCTTGAAAATCATCATAGGCTTCTCCTAAACAAAGGGTGAAACTAGAGCTGCCATATTCTGAACTTAGTGCTAATGGTTTTCATCTTTTGTACTGTAGGGCTAAAATGAATATTTTATGGAGAATCAGTGTAGGAAACTCTTTGGGGAAAGTAGTCTAAGAGATTCTCATGAATCAATGTTTCCTTATGCATATTTATTTTTCCTCACAATGCTCTCAAAAATAGCAGTGTTTTTTTTGTTTTAAATCAAAGCTTCACTTCTTCCCTTAAATAAAAAGGCCAAAGCAAGAACAGATTGTGAAGCCATTATATTCATGAAGAGAAAAAGAGAGGTTAATTCAAAATTCTATGGTCTGTTGAACCCAATATCCACACGTTCCCCAAAGCAACAACAAACGCACCACGGAAACTCAATCAAGGCATCAAACCCACTCCAGCAAATGTGTTGTGCCAACCCATTATTAATGTTGCCTCTCAGGGAAATTCCATATCAGCATGAACTTGCTGAAAACATTTTTCACAAATTCGCATTATACTACTTCCTTGACATTAAATGCCAAAGACGGCAAATTAGGAGAAGTCTGGGAGACAGAAGACATTCAAGGATGTGTCCTGTTCACAGAACCGCACCGGTGAACAAATTGCTCAAGTACACTCAGAAAGGGTTTGATACACTGACATTAGCTTTTAGCAAATTTGACAGGTTACAGATAAGAAAGTTGTCCTTGTGAAGAGAGCGTCTATGGACCCATTCTCCTGTATTCCTCCCCATGCCAATCACAGGAACAGGAGTGAAATATCAGTGAACGAACACAGCTGAATCAAGCCATTCAGCACAAGTGTATGGAGCTTAATTGTGTTCCCTCGCATCTTTTCCTACTGCCCAATAAAAACACCATTGTTCTTGCTGAAGAATTCTCTTTCATGTCTCGAGGATCTCAGCCAACTAAGTTGTGAGAGTCACATTGCATGCCTGAGTGGAAGTGAGGGGATCTCACGTCTTCAAATTCATCCCTTCACCCTTCTTATAGCAATACAATTTGAATGCAGTAAGCACTGCTGAACGCACTGAGAAAGTTCATTCATCAGGTGCTTACAAAAAAAAGCCCGAAAAACAAACCCAAACACGTCATGTTACAATTCGTATGCAAGCTACGTGCATGCCATCTAAAAATGCATGCTAACTGCAACTCAGCCTCACAATTTGAGAGCATCAATCTTATCCGAGGTGATAATGCAAACATCTACTTTCATAGATGAACAGCTGCAGTAGGTGGGAGAAGGAAGAAGGGAAATACTTTCCATAATGTGACCTAATTAAAACTGTACATAAGGAAATTGATAGCACAGAAGATCGGATATTAAATATATATTTTTTAAAGATTCAAAACCATGTTGGGATGTGAGTATTCATTAGCAGGCTCTTTGAGATGAGAAAACGTAAGAAGAAATTTCACAAGAATTTTCTGTAATGCCACTGACTGAATAATTCTGAAATTCTATATTTTAATATTTTTTTTGAAAATATGTTATTTGATCAAAAAACACCAACAATGATACATCACATATGAAGCTGTCCTAAGTCTTTATAAACTATCACTGATAAATCAGTTAAAGACAGCTTAATCTGTCACACAAACATTACTTACTAATCAAACTCAAGTTTTATATAAGTTGTTACTTTTTTTAATCATTATAAGACCACTTATTAAAATAAAACAGAACATGTAAAAGCATTTTCACTGAGGTGAAGGGAAAAAGTGATGTTGCTGAAATATTAAATAGCATGTCAAAGTATGAAAAACATAATAAGGATAGTTAATTCAGTAGGAGAACAAATAGAATCCTGTATTTATTTCTTTAAATGTCTGCACTGAAAAATCAGCTCTTGGCATGTATCATGCAGCTGGGACAAAATGAGTCTGTAATTTCATTCGGTGCTTCAGTTGGATTTGATTTCCTAACACCTCCTGCAATAACGGCAAACTGTTGTTTCTGCAGAAGTCTGGGCAACTAACCCTACAGAAAGCCTCTAAAAACACACCGGTTGTGAACGGAGGAAACTGTGAAATGCACAAGCCAACAGTTTAATTTGGTAATAAATTCTATCTTTTGGCATAATTGCCATATGGCATATTATTTTCTTTTTTTTTATGTTTAGCAGTTTTTCATTAGAAACTAGTGTTTTTCTTCTGTTTCACAAAACTCCCTTTATTAGGGCAAACATCTTTTCTTACCCTCCTTTAAAGCCCAAGAGCCTGTCAAAGGTAACCGCATATTCACAATACCCTGTTAGGCTGCTTTACGTTTTTTTCCAAAACCTGAAGAAGAAAGCAATATTCACATGAAGATGGACCAGAATCAGAACTGTAAATTAAATCAAACACATTAAAAAATGAGATTTATAGCACATTTGCTTCTTCAATCTACAGCTCATTTATTCTAAATACCTCTTCCTAATGAGTAATTTTCTGGATGTCACCACAATTTACGAGAGTCAGCATCCAAGTGTAGTACAAGCAACATATTTATATCAGTTTATCTGGTCAGGAAAGAGCAATATAACCTGGCATATATCAAGAAATTATTCATGTGTCTGTATTCTGGGACAAAAACACTGCAACTGTAATATAGGAGTGTCAAGCTGGACATAAAGTACCCTTTTTGATCACATAAATGAGATTCTTAAAATAATGAATAAATATGGATATAAAGTCATTCTTCCAAAGAGAGTAGTAGGATTCTGGCTGCTAAATACAAGTGCTGGATTCAGACTGTGAGAAGCATGGACCAAGATCCAGGCTAATCTGCATGCATCAGGCAGCCTGGGTCCACAAAGAGAAAAATCCTGTCCCTCAGTTCTTACTCCCTCTTTCCACCCAAGATACTCAACAGCCTTTATCAAATTATTTCCATGTGGTCCAAAAAAGCAGAACGGGATAATGAGACAGTTTTGAGTTTCTGACCCTCCCCCTCTACAGACAAAAACCAGAAAAAGTATCTCAGGCTTAATACTGTTCATTTTGTTACTAGTTTCCTCATGGTGTATTATGACTGTACCATTTATGTAGGCTCCTAGGTTTTCCCCACACTGGAGAGAAAGGATAATTAAAGGTCTTTTAATTAGAAAACTGTCCTTTTAATGCTGAGAAGGATAAAATCGTACAGACTGATGAATTGAAGAAAAGTATCATATTCATTACAATGTGCAGCATATTAACAGTAAGGAAGCTCTATCTTTAAAAGAAAGCATGAAAATAGGTAAAATAGTAACTATCCTAATTTCTCAATTCAGTGGGAGTTTTGGTATGCGCTAAACTTGCAGTAAAAATGAGTTATGAAAATAACTGTCATAAAGGCCATTTTTAAAACATGAGTAATTCAAACAAGTTCCTAATTTTTTTCCTCAAAAAATATTAAATTCTGTAGCTCGTACAATTAATGCAGCTGAAATAGTCAGGCTTTTGAAGCAACCACTTATTCTATACAATTACGTTTCATCAGAATTTCTATTGTGTTTATTTTCATGGATCTCAATAGACAATACATCCTGTGCAAGGGAAAAATGTAATTCATTTTACCGACCGTGCACAGTCAAAAGACAGATGGAATTTGCACGTTGCATGTTGTGAATGAAAATTGAGAATATATGTACTAAGCATCTCTAAACCTTAATGAGTTATTGAACTGTGTGCCTCCTAGTGTGTCAGTGATTCTTTTTAATTCATTTTCTAGTTTCAACACAACTTTTCTGTAGGAAAAGAAAACCCAAATGAAATTAAAGTGAAAATATACAATGAAGCAAAATTAATAAAACCCAAATACTATCGAAATTAAAACTGTATTTGCCCCAGGGTGAATGCATGGTAAGAATCAAACCAAGAGTGACTATGGTGCTGAAGCTCCAGTTAGAATCATCCCTGGGACTTCACAGTTTCTCTCCAGAGGCACATAAGCATACAGACGCAGGAATGATAGCTGCTGCTTAAAATACTGAACATTTTGAAACATCA
This sequence comes from Melanocharis versteri, assembly GCA_013397845.1. NCBI lineage: Eukaryota > Metazoa > Chordata > Aves > Passeriformes > Melanocharitidae > Melanocharis > Melanocharis versteri. The sequence goes on from VZTG01007648.1 coordinate 458,357, forward strand.
AAGGCAAATAATTTTATTTCCCCTCAAGATTAAATGAAGGAACTCAAACAAAATGCATATCTTGTTCTTGCAGTTTTTTCCAGCAACAACAATTTTAGCAAAAGCATACTAGCTCGGAATTGGATGGAAAGCATCTAAATAACAAATAGAAGCCAGAACGAAGGATGCATATATGGCATGAAAATACATGATATGACAGAATGAAAAAAAAAAAAAAAACAAAAACCAACAAAACAACAAAAAAACCCAAACCTGAAAGATTGTAAACAAAACCTATGGGCTCAGTATTCTGTATAAACGAAGGGCAAGGTTAGTGAAATCATCATGAGGTTCCCTCTTCCACAACAGGCAGTGAGAGACTGAAATGGTTAATTGCTCAAACATCGTTAAGATCCTCGGAGGACTTCTGTCCACTGTAGCAAACTGTGCAAAGAAGCAGCTGCTCACCTGCAACCACGGAAGCCCACCCCTCCCCAAATATGCCTACTAACTGGAACTATGGGACTGTGATAGGAATTTAGAGATAAGTTAAAGGTGGTGCTATTGTGCAATTATCCCAGGTCTAAGGAGAAGTTTACAAGGCTCGGGAGAAGAATATATACACAAGTGTGAGAGACTGGAATGTTGGTGGCTCAAACAATCAGGGACAAGCTGCTGATGTGCAAAGTAACCTCCCAGGTGCAGAGGGCGAGCACAGCCAACATCTCAGGCTACAGCTATTGTTAAAAGGCAAATCCTGCGAGGCAAAGTACTGTTTCTCTGTCCTTAGCCAAGTGACTCAGCTGCGGTAACTCTCCTTTGGGGAAGTACCGGGACATTCACACATAGCCTGAAGGATATCCAGCCCTGCTGATGGGCCAAGATGGGCCATAGCTGACTCAACTCTGCTGACTTAACATCGCAGCTGCAACATTTTAGAAAGTGTCAAAGACTCCTGAAATGTCCCATGATCCAGTATTACATCATCCAGTGTAGTACTCAGAGCCCCAGGGGAGGTTCCGGGGCATTTCCACTTAGCCCATGCATAATATAAACCCACGGACTTCGTGTTTTGGAGACTTTCCTCCCACACCCTGCCCCACCCCCGATGGATCCAGTCTGCAACCACTACTTTGACCACCAGACATCAAACTTGCAACAATCAAGTCTAGTCACAAGACCCACAGGTGATGATATTTTATCTAATCGTATCCTTTCTTCCTTTTCCTTACACATTTTCCAAAGTGTTACTTTTATGCTTTTATATTGCCATATTACTATATATAATTATAAGCAAAACCAAATTGTTCTAGAATAAACCCTATATACATGTATTTATGAGCACCAATCATTCAGTGTTGTTTCATTCTACCCCACCCCAGAGGATCTATTAACAAGAACTCGGGTTACCCACAACTTTTGGAGTGGGTCATAACACAGGCTTACAATGTAACTTCTGCTATGTGGCTAAGGGCAAGCAAATTCTTTTGTGGGCCTTTCAGTCCTACTACTGCAAGTCACCTCTACCCATAAGAAAAGAATTAGTATGTTTACAAGCTCATCTCCTGCAGATCTGCAGTCATAGCAATATCACAAAACAGTTCTGCTTAATCAACTTTGCCACTCAAAAAGTAACATCTAACCTAAACCCCCCCATTTTTTCTATTTAAAAATCAGTATTTTTTGTTTATCTAAGTTGGCTTAAGCACAGTCTCAAATGACCTTAGACATACCGCAGCTGAGCTGCATCAACAGATCGTGTCTAATTACATTTCAATTAACACCAGCTAAGAGTACTCACAAAGTCTGCTGTTGAAGCTCAGAGGTTGTGCAGTGACTATGAAGCTTCTCTAACTCAGTCATACACGTGACACAGGCACGAAATCAATTTCCTTGCCTTCTCAGGACTGAGTACCTTGTCTAGTCCACCCAAATCCATGAAAAAGGCTTGCTAGATCATTTTCCTAGGTAAGCACTCTTGGATCACGTCTAATAAATCTGGTTCCCCACACAAAGTTGAAGCAGTTGTTGCTGCTTCATCTAACAGGCTGGGATGCAGATTCTGAACTGGGCTGAACCCATCTTTCTTGATGAGAACGAGAAGGATTTTTCCCACTCACACAGGGAGATGTTCATGCGTAAGTTATATGACCTACGGTGAAGTAAACTGGGATAAAAACTAATAAAATCTTAACATAATATTAGCATTTCACTACTCTATCATTGCTTCATTCAAAAGAGAGAGGCAATGAGAAGTGTTTGCAAAAGTAGGCTAACGACCCGGACTCATCACCTCTGAGATGATAGCCATTGGTCAAAGAACACTCACACATAGTCAGGTAGATTCAGTACACCAAAAGTTAAAAAAAAAAAAACGAAAACAAAACAAAAAACAAACCAAAACAAACAAACAAACAAAAACCCACAAAACGAAAACCAAAAAACAACCCCCCCCCAAAACAACAAAACATAATCATTTTATTAACTCATTTCCATAGTGATTAGGAGGAATTTTTTGCCATTATCCCAGAAATGCATACCACATTGGCATTGCTTGTGCAGTCCTGTAGCTACACCACTACTCTGCAAGCCTCAGTAGAGCCCTGCTGGCAAAGTACCTGGAAAGACTCCCTAATTATACCAGGTCTGGAATGATCTCCCAACAAGAAGGGCTTAAGCACAAGCAGCACACAGAGAGCTGCAAAGAAACAAAAGTACTGGGTACAGACACAGATGCTTTCTAACATCTTTATTCATCCTGAAATAAGCTAAAGCTACTGGTGAAATTGCACAATTCTGAAGAATTAGGTAAAAAAATTCTGGCTAATAAGTGAAAATGCAAATTTATGTTCCCACTCAGAGATTATTATAAAAATCTCGTCCCTCTCTTCTTTTTTTTGGCTATTTAATATTCACTACATATTTGACCATGCTAGCTAAATGTGATCCTTTCCACTCCAGCCTAACTTAACTCATTTACACCGACATCATAAGTGTCTGGCAAATTCAACTTCCTGAAGTACGACAATTTGCTTCTACAAGCAACTTTGCTTAGCAATGAAGTTACACACCTTCACAGGATTCGAGAGTGATCCTACCTGCCTATGTAGCTTAAATCTCTTCTGCGACTGTATAAGAATACAGGCACCCAGGTCAGGAGATATAGTTCAATAGGCAATAGATATTAAAGCACAAATTAGACTGCGGCTTCAGAATATTGCTCCTGAACACTTTCAGAAAGATAACTAAAAAGACTTTCCACAGCCATTTATTGTGATAATACACAGACCTCAGCAGTTAGACAAAGGCCCACAGCATGATATCTCCAGTCATATCAGCTTTCTGTCTTTTTGCTCATGGCTGTCCCATTTTCCACTGGGATTTTTTTTTTCTTATTTCTCTGCAACATTTCAAGACAGGTGAATGAATAATTAAGTTTGCAGTCCATGGAGGTTCAGTGTGTTTTAGAAAGAACACTTCTTGAGCTCCTTAGCACTGCAGAGGCCGTAATGCTGTTGCTGAAAGAATTTTTTCATTCTATTACACATATTATACTGCACACATAAAATACATATGTATGCATATGTACACATTTTTTGCACTGATGCAGTATGTTATATAAAAATAAATAAATAAAAATCAAAAGAAACTACTTGCAAGGAAAACATGGTAATGTTATTTTCCAAAAGTTTTGAAGAGGTATCAGAGTATTAAGAAACACATGTAACTATGCATGGAAATTAAATCATCATTAAAAATACCTTATAGCAAGGGCATCTGGATATTTACGAATGCATGTTATCTGCTTTTCTTTCAAAAAGTCATGATTCCAAGCTATCTGATGACCTAATGTCCTTATGTATTTGTAGCATTTTCACAGCTCAGTTCTCCTTTTCTGGTGTGGTTAATCTCTTGGTACCATCAAGACACATAATAAAATATAACATCTGCTTGAAATGTGTATTAGAAGGTGGAATTTCCTGTCAAAGCACTAATTTTTGGACTAATTTGAACCTACTGGTTTTGCCAAATTTCTCAAAGCTTCTGCAAATATTAATTAAGATTCATAAACTTTAGGTGATAAATATTAGAGAATATAGGGAGAAGGGAAATGGAAATAAATTTACTCTCTGCCTTTCTGCCAGCTCCTACCCTGTGTCGACTCAGTCACCTTCTACCATTCCCAGGTGCCATATCTTGGTGTCTTAGGTGTACGTGGCAAGGCTTTGATCCTGGAGAGCTGCAGGGCAGTGTCTGTGAGGGGCAGCCCTGGCAGACAGCTCCAGCCAACCCACCGCAGGGCATGGCTGAGCCCCACAGCCAAGGACTGGCATCTCAGGGGAAACAGGTTTCAGAAAGGCCACAGGCAATGAGGAATGAACAGGGGAAAAAAAGGGTGAGAAACAGCCCTGCAGACACTAAGGTGAGGAGAATGAGTTCCAGGTGCTGAATCATAGATATCCCTGCAGCTTGTGGAAGACCCCATGACAGAGGAAGTTTGTCCTGTAGGACTCTAGCCCATGGGATGACTCACACTGCAGCAGGGGAAAATCTGAAGGCGAAGGACCAGCAGAAAAGAGCTGTTGTGTACTGACCCGTACCCCCATTCCCCATCCTCCTCCATCTCTTGGTGAAGGGGAAATTGGTTGTTTTAGTTTTTCTTTGTTTTTCAACATCCAACTCTATGCTAATATAAATAATTAATATAAATAATTTTAACACAAATAAATGAATTGTATTTTTTTCCCAGGCAAGCCTGTTTTTCCAGTGATGATAACTGATAACTGATCTCCCTGTCTCTACCTTGACCCATGAACTTTTTCATCTTATTTTCTGTCTGCCCTGCTAAGGAAGAGGATTGAAAGGGCTGCTGGGTGGGCATCTGGCCAAGATCAACCCACCACACCTCAAAAACTGAAGATTTTCACACACTTAAGGTCCCCCACTCCTGAAGACATGGGGAAGAGTCTCAGTTTCAACAGAGCTCAACAGTTGTACTCCCAGAGCAGAGTCCCATGAGGATCAATAAGCTAGATGTTCTTCCGTCTCCTTTTTCTGAGGGCATGATCTTACAGACACTCTCAAGCACTTGTAGAAGACGAGGTCTATACAGGTACCTCTCAAAAAATAAAACCTGGCTGCAGGAAGAACAATTAGTCCCAATTACCCAGTAGTTCAAGGACTGATGTAATGTAAAAAAATACAGTTCAATTGTTTTTCAAGAGTATTCCAACTCCTATTGCCAAGCAAAGTGCCACAGGCATCAGACTATGAGCTATCACGGGGTATGTTTAATTTGTGCTGTTGAAACCATACATGACAATACATAAATCTGCCTCATCCCTTCTATTATCTTGCTTAAATAGCTGTCTCCTTGTGGCAGTAAATTATGGGTTCCACCCCAGACACAGCACTCTCCCTGTGCACTACATGGATGGCTACAGATGTAGCCAAGGCTCAGCCTTGGACACACATGCAAGAGTTTGGCATGGCAATGCTCCGGATACAGCCGCTGCTTCCTTTTCCACATCTCAGCGTGACTGCCTCCTCCACAACTTACATTAGAAAAATAAGCACTGTTGTGAAATTAATGATGTCTTTGCCTTTCACTGACAACAGATTATGCTTGTTAAAGAGTTTTTTGTTTGCTATTGTTTTACATCTAGTTTCCAGCACTAGCTGTTTTTATACACTTTCCATTCAGCCAAGCAAGAACAGCTAGAGTAGCAGCTTGAAAAAAATGCTTCTTATTCATTTTCCTCTGCTGCCTGGGAACCAGATTTATGAAACACTATGAAACAGATATGAACTATTTTATTTTAAAGAATTTTCCCCTCCTTCACCACTGGCCCTGCATTTTCTGTTAGCACTGGAAGGGGAGTAAGTCTGTTTATGTGAGCCAGGGCACTCCTGAAAACAAGATTATAAATCTCAAGTGGCACAGCAGGGAAATATTTATTTTGTTTAAAATAAATGGAGAAACTCTTGGATTATAACTGGAATCATATGTTATAAATCAGTTTATTGAATAACACAGCCTTGGAATAATCACTGTCCTGGGACATAGCTTTCTACTCCGTACTGAAACTTCCACAAAGCCAGCTACAGTCTATGTTGGTAATAATAAACATTAAAAACCAGAATTGCTTTTCCTTTCTTCTTGCTGGCCCTTTTTAAATGGCTTTGGGACAAACCCTTAGGAATTACACAAGCCAGACAAACTAAAAGCTAAACCAATCAGAATTTCCTTTATACCCTTTCCTAAAATGGTGCTTTCTCTGCTATCATTAACATATTATCTTCCATTAGTGGAGCTTATGCTTTTCGTGCTGTGAGAACCTAAAGTCCAGACAGTAATGCTAAGATACCACATCTGAAGGGTGGTATCACAGGACTCTCCTGTGTTTGTTAGTAGTGTAAAGAAAAAAACAAGCATCAAATCTCATTTTCTGAGAAGGGCGAGAGAGTCTCAGGAATTAAAAATGAAAAAAAAAAAAAAAAAAAAAAAAAAAAAACCCCTAACTCAAAANCTGACTGTCAAAACAGGGGCAGTTAGATACCCTGAATTTTTCACCATGCCAGACAAGTCAATCAAAGATACCACGATGCAAGAATATCTGAGTGACACTTCAAGCTGTATTCATAAGCAACCTGCCTCATTCTAAGTCAATGAAGAGACAGGACTTACAAGCCCGCACTGGAAAGTTATTGAAACGTGACTGACATCTCAAAGGAAAAGTGTCAACGGGATAGCGTGACCCTGTGCTGAAACACTGCAAGGTTAATCAAAGTTATGGCAGTTGGGAGCTAGAAAGGCCCTACCTTAGATTGAATCATTGTAGTCACAGCACCAATTGGGCCACTGTCTCATTTTCACTTCCTCTACTACTGACATTTGCACACCAAGTTTGTATCATTTGTCCACCTTTCTTTTGGTTTCATTTTAGACAGACACTGGTGGATGTTGCCGGAGAGAAAGTTTTATACATCTGGGTAATGACTGGTTTCCCCTTTCTCCTCAGGGACTCAATCTGCTGTTAACATATGATCTAAGATAGTAAATATACCATTGGGAGATTAAAACACAGTGCTACAAATTGCAAAGTTACTGCACAAAAGGGAGTAGATAAAGTCTGAGTTAAAGTATCAGCAGAATTGATCTAAGCTTCTGTGGAGCAATAAAGGGAGTAGGCAAATGCTCAGACTGTTTCTTAAAATTCTTACCTCCCTACATCTGGAGAGTTTCCCAACAATTAATTATTTACCAATATCACATCAGGAAATATATTGCATGGATCTATCTTCTTCTCTTACCACCTCACCCCACCCACGACCTAATTTTGTAGGTCTGTAAAGACAATTTACTTTTTCGCATTAATTTGCTTAAATATGTCAATAGCTATCATTTTAATTCAGTGTTATCATGGTTAAAATGTAGACCAGAACTATCTGAGTCTAAGCACACTCTGCAAAGTAACAAAGATAGGAATAAAGATAAACTAAGGAAGACAGGATACAGCCAATGCAACAGTGATGTTCCTATGCGAGAGGAGAGGAGAGGAGAGGAGAGGAGAATATGCTGGTTTATTTTCTTCCTGGATGGAATCTTTTTGCTTTCTTCAGAGTACTTCATATGTTTCTTGTTTTCTTATTCTGTCAGCCCATAGCAATATCTCACAGATACAAATAGCACCTTCTTGACACTGCATATCATTAGCTAAAAATGCTAGTGGCCCTATTCTGTTGGTTTCGTTCCCTGCTCTTTCTCCTTTTCTAGAAGGCAAACAGTCTAGAAAGTAAATATGCTTCTTCCTTAGAGCCTAAGGACGTACAAATCTTTTTCCTTCTGCAGACTCTGTCTGATTTCTAAATCACTGCCTGCACTGAATGTCACACAATATTTCCATTATGGAATAAGTCCTCCAGTCAATAATTTAATTAAGGAAGATTTACAAAGTAACATCCCTTTCTCCAGTAGAAAAAGATAAGAGCAATATGATAACAAAATATTTATTCTTTTACTATTAATATTTTTTAAACCAGTGATGAAGAAACTTCAGATGAGGGAAAGATCACCTTGGGAATATATTATATCAAGCATGACCAGCAAGGACTTTTCTTTTTGGAAGAATAATGGCTTAATGTTTAATTAATCCTATCCATTTCTGCATTTATGGGAAGGCGGAGAAGAAGAGTCTGCTTTATAATGTGGAAAATTAAATATTAAAAACTTTGTGCCTACTTGACTTTACATTTTCTTGTTATGAATGGGTATTTTCACTTTATTTCACTTTCTTCAAACTACAAGAGACAGAAGCAATTACTGCAGTTCTGCTGAACAAAGGTATTCTCAACGTACCTCTGATACTGCCTTGCCAATCCCAAAACAAAACAAAAAATTAAAAACCATTTAGAGCATTAATGGAACCTTTAAAGCTCACATTCAAAGTGACGTAGGTTACTCAAGATTAGAGAAGACCAGGGAGAACTTCAGAAAAGCTGAATAAAGTTATGCATTCAAGAAACTCAACAGATAAAATTCAGTGTAGTCAAGTGGCAATATACACTGGATGAAATAATGTGAATTTCCCCCTATGTACAAATGGGTTCTAAATTAAGTGCACCTATTCAGAGAGAAAGATGTAGAAAGTATTTTGGACAGTTCAATAAAACCATTTGTTCCATGTACAACAGTAGTCAGAAAGCCCAGCAATGTTATTAAGGCCTGAAGAATTCAGAGTATTAAAAGACAGAACAATAATGAAAATAAAGCCTTTAAATACAGTGACCTTAAATAGTCTATGTTCTTGCCTTGTCTCAAAAAGAATTAAGAAAAAAAGTCCATCCAGTGGAAAGCAGCAAAATAATGAAGATGATTAAATATGTGGCAGCTCTTGAGCTGGGAGAAAGGACTGAGCAGGGGTATGAATGGCCTCTCTGAACCACTCAGCTAGCAGCCATTTCTTCTACCTTTCCACTTTTGAGTGGTACCTCTGAGAAGTGCCCACCTGCCATAAGAGCCCTGACTCACTCCAGTCCCTCTGGCACAGAATTCGCCCTGAGTCTCAGCACTTGTGTGGTTCCCAGCCCTGCCTCACCCATGGCTGTGTCTCATCCATGCTGTGCCTGTAGCCAAGGCAAACCATTCTGCTCCAGGAAGAGGTGAGATGTTGGGAGTGCCCACCTTCACCCCCTACCCATGACACAGACACTGCAGTAGGGCAGGCTCAAGCCCAGATGTTCAGATGTGAACCTTTTAGTACGTACTACAAGAAATAGCACAAATAATGAAGTGTTTATTGTGAGCTTCAGATACTGCTGAGTGGAAAATTCTAAAAGGAAGCTTCTCCCAAAGCACAAAATGGTTCCTTCTCTCTCTTGTGCCATCCTCCCTCATGTCCTTGTCATTTTCTCCTTTATCCACTTTTGACTCAGTTATCCTTCCTTTTCCATTCTCTTTGTTCACTCACTTTCTCTGCTTCTTGTCTTCACAAAGGTCCTGGAGGTTAAACAGAGCCTAGATTGATACACTTTTAAGCCTCCCTTTTAGTTCATCATCTTTCCCTTCCACCACTGAGTTCTTGATCTTTCTCTGGAGAGATGCAGCCCAGGGGGCTGCCAGCAATTGGCTGCATGCTGTGTTACACCCTATACTCTTTAATTTGACTTGTTCAATTTGCATTCAGACCCCAGACTAACTACAGTATTAAAATTGGCTTTCTTGTCCCATTTGCTAGCAGCCACTTGCTCATCACCTGGTTTTGGAGTGGGAATGCTCTGATGTACGCTCTTCTTGCTCTGTACAGAAAAAAAAAATACTGTAACTGAACTTGAGATTGTCATTGATTTAGTGACAATTGACATGGAAAACCTTGACCATAGGATATACTCTGGTTCACATTAAAATTACTCAGGAATGTCACACAGGCTTACTAGGAAAACATTAGTTGTTTCATTTAGCTTTTTGTTTCTCAGTTTCATTTGATCTACTGTCCATGTCACTTCTGCATTCTGACCTCCTCCCTTGTTTACTCAAATAATGCTGCAGCGTAAATGAACCTCCCTTTTCCTTTGACCGCTTAAGCTTTAGACTTCTCAGGCTCCAGATGTGGGCTCATACTCCTCCAGAATTTTTGGTAACAAGTCTTTATCCTTGTCAATTACTGCCAATCTTCCACCGTCTTCCATGCCAGGATTTTTTCCCTCTTTCACAGAATTACAGAATGGGTGAGGTTGGAAAGGACCACTGGGTGTCATTTGGTCCAACCTCCCTGCTCAAGCAGGGTCATCCTAGAGCATGTGGCACACGATTGCATCCAGACTGTTCTTGAATTCTCCAGTGACTGAGACCCCAAAACCTCTCTGGACAGTCTGTTCCAGTGCATGGTCACCCATCCAGTTAAGAAGTTCTTCCTCATATTCAGGTGTTTTTTCCTGTGCATCAGTTTCTCCCCTTTGCCTCTTGCCTTATTGGTTGGTACCACTGGAAAGAGCCTGGCTCTATCCTCTTGACACCCTCCATTGAGATACTTAGAGACATTGCTAAGATTCCCTCTCAGCTGTCTCTTTTCAAGACTGAACAGACCCAGCTCTGTCAGCTTTTTCCATGGTAAATAAGCAAGAAGAAAAGCCAAAGTCTGCTACGTAAGTGTCTTTACCATAAACCCCTTTAATTTCTAGCCACTTTGCATTTGGTGTTGCTAGTGTTAAATGAGAACTGTGTTGCCTGTGCATAAATGTCAAACCACACAAGCCTCTGTAAATAAACAACACTAATAATAGTCCATCCAGAATAGGCAACTTTCATTGAGACAACTTTCATTTTATATTATTGCCGCTAAATGGGACCTAACATAGATGTCCCCGACAAGCAGTCTGGAGGCCCGAATTTCTAATTGTAACTTTACTATCAGTTTGTTTGGTGAAGTTAGGAGAGCTGCATCCTTCTCTTCCAATCTGTAAACTAAGATTAGTCAAGGTTACCTCCTCTAAAAAGCTTTTAAATCTATGCAAACAAATGTCAAAGTATGAACTAGGGGTTTTGGGTTCTTTCTTTAAACACTAAGAGGTTTTTAAATAAGCCATTCTTACAGAGCCAACTTCAAGGTTACACTCCAGCTCTGAAATCTTCTATTTCATAAGTATGTATAGACAGTATCCTGTGTAAATATATCAGTTTTTGTGTGTCCTAGGTGTTCTGAAGCTAAGAAGGTAGATGTTCGGTTGTGGTCCAAGAGAGTGTTTGTAAGTGCAAAAGCCCCCAGCTTTTCCCCAATAAGGGGACATCATTGTAGAGACACTAACTCGGTATGAAATTTTAAAAATTGAGTTGTCTGGCAAGGAATTCATAATTACAGAAATCTTGAAAAAAATAAAGGTTTCAGATCCAAATCAGATATTGTGGCCAATAAACTGAAGATTAAAAAGAGGCAAGAAGTTGGCCTCCTTTCTGATGAAAGTCCATTAGGGGTGCCAATAGACTGCGACTGCTTTTTATTAATTAGGACCCTAAGGAAATTCAAAAGCAAAAAAGAGGGTGAGAGGGAATGTTTGCCAGAATTGCTGTGGCATGTGCCAAACCCCTCACTTTTAAGAAGACATGTACACAAACCAGTGACATTTTATCTATTCCAGCATAACTGAGCTCAGTGGGAAAATTCCACTGAGTTCAGTTCACGTATCAATTTACACTTAAGGGCAAAGTGGTTAAGTGTCTCGTCTAATTGAATTGTTTTTATTATGGGTTCTGGTTTGTCCGAACAGCATGGCATTCAGTACATTAAGGATGCCATACACGAGTAGCTCAAATAAGATAATTCTGTTGGAAGTTATTAAAAAGCAGAAAAAAAAAAAATACATCCTTCTTTTTTTTACTGCTTATTTTCACATTTTCCAGAAGCATATTAGGGTCTCCAAGATGCTACTTATAACATGCATAAAGAGCAGCACCTTGGATGCTAACTATGTGGTTTGGGGTTTTTGTTGCTGTTTGTGGTTCTGTTTTGGTTTTTTTTTTTTTTCTTTTTTGGAAAAAAAATCTAAATAATTAAAAACAAAGAGGGAGGGAAAGAAAAGGAGAAAAATCTAGGGTAGATGTGATGCCATTCTTGATTTATATCTGCCTGATCCTAATAGCAAAATGATTACAGAATTCATTTTCAGAGCAAGTAATTCATAGAGGTTGCTTTAAAAAAAAAAAAAAAAAAGCATTTCTGATCTGAAAAATTCAATTTGTTGTGACAAGAGCCAAAGGCATCCAGACCTTTGAAGTACTACATTCACTCCTATCGAAATGGTACTTCCTTTTAGGATAAAGTGTATACAAAACTCTCCAACAGGTTCTTAATCATTAAAGCAAGCTTGTATTTGAACTAACACTAGAGTAAATATTTTTAACAGAGAAATCTCAGAACCCATTCAGTAAAACAGAAATAAAACAGGATTGTAAAGAATGTCCCATTTGCTGTATCCCTAGTCATATATTTGAAAACAATTCCTTCTCCCTAGGCTTGGTTACAGAACAGATGATTCAATCTGAGTTTCAGCACACTCTTCACAGTACCCTCTGCATCCCTCAGAAGTTTTTATTTCTGCATCACATCTGCTCCCTGCACTTTTCAGTATGTCAGGCTCTTCAGACTTAGCTGCCACGTGTTCTCTACCCTCTGCTCTGGTATCTTCCCTACACAGGCAAATAAATCTACCTCACTTTTACCCAGTCACTTCCTTTACAGAGGAACAAAGAAATGAAAATAAATGACATTCATCACACATATACATTCTGGAATCACTGCTGTTCTCTGTTTTTCTCACAAAACATCAATGCAGGCAAGAGAGCTTCATGACAATAATTGGGAGAACCACGGTGGAACATACATCACTGTCTGCATCTGGGGCTATTTTGTATGCTCTGTGCAAGGATCTAAAGGGGTGACATTCCAGTGGACAAACATTGTTTCAAAGTAATACTAATTTATTCTGCTGCCTTGCACAATCTGCACTGAGAGCTAGAGGCCACAGATTGAACGATACTACAGATCTCTCCAGCACAGACTCTTCTCCTACAAATGCAGAATTAAGTATTCATGAAGAGATTTCAAAGGTCTAAAATGACTGTAGAGCTTTCAAGATGCGACACTGTGAACTAAGACACTGTCAAGTAACAAGTAATAACTGGAAAGGCAAAATTTATCTCTTGAATATAACAGATACTTACAATTATTTTTCCCTATCTTTACTTCCATAAAATAACTGAACTCAATTTCCAAAAAGAAAGAGAACTAAATCATAAAACTAAAACAAACAAAAATCAACCTCCCAAAAACAACAATAAAAGGAAACATAAGGATTAATGATTGGCACTAAACAGAACAGTTCTCTCCTTTTCCAGTTTATTTTTTAATCTAAGCATACAAGAAAATGGCTGCTAGTTACACTTTTCTGATCAATACAGTATTGTTTTGTAAAATAAAAAGCTTTTGAAACTCAGCTTGATCCTTCATAACAAACATTTTCTAGAGAATACAATTTTTGAGACCAATTTTTATTACACACCTTTTTTTTTTTTCTTAAACACTGCCAATGACTGCAAACCCCCCCCAAAATTAAAATTAGAAAATACTGTGCTTTGCTCAACCCACATGCACCGACTTCCACCAAAAGTTTCCTTACACAGAGCAATATGGAAACAATCCACCATACTCCAGCACAGCTGGGCTCTTCCTATAAAGCACACCTGAAGAACCAGGCTGAACTCACAGTTAGCTATACTCATTGGGGTGGCACTAATATGCATTCTCTTACAGGAGTAAAACAGATGGAAACTCAATGTTGCAGTACTGAGAAAGTCATAAACCATCTTTGCTTAAATTCCTCCATTCCAGGAATACTGAAGTGCAAGAGATAGACGGCCTGGACCAAGCAGAGGGCAAGTCAGTCCAGCTATTCTGCAGTCCCCACTACAGAGAATCATGTTGGAATATAAAGCTGAATTTGTAGATTTGCCGAGCACTCAAGGAATACTCTCTACAGTGAGAAGTCATCGAATGCACCCTCTGCTAGTACGTGACTGCACCCTATTGTACGGACCCTGCTCACCTCGAGAGGTGCAAGCCCACACGTGCAGGTGACTTCAGACTCACTGTGCCTCGTTTTTTCTCACTTTGCATGGGAAATCAAGATAAACTGTGCCCACTAAAAACACTCTCGCTCAAAATCCTCCTCCCATAAGCTTGGATTTGACATTCCTGAATAATGGAATGTAGGTTAGTGCTTAACTGAATCAAATTACAGGACACTGCTTCTTATTTGAGGGATTGCTTGGAGACAAAAAGTATGACTTCAGTTTTTCTTATTATGTGGAGAGGGAAGGAGGAGGGAAGCACTTATTTGTTTCTTTGGCTGGAAGGGTATTTTATTACACATAAGGCAGCAAATGCATTGACGTATTTATTTCCCAAGGGAAGTGACAAATCAGAATATACCAGGAGAAACTTTGTCACTTGTCCTAGAACAATCTCCTCTGTTGCTCTGGGTGACTGCATATGTTCTGCCAACAATTTTATTTTATTTTTTCGTATAGCTTTTATGATGTTTGCCATTAGGTTACTAACATCACAGATAAAACACCCCACACACAGAGTCAACACACAGAGATTTGCTTGGGAACTTGAGAAGGTTCTGATTTCTTTGCTCAACTTAGGGAAAAATTGAAGCTGATTTATTTTGCTCTTCCTGGCATCTTCAGCATCTCTTTTTCACTCACAGTAATATGATGCATAAAATGGTTTTCAACCACATATTTATACATAAATCTTGGAAAACAAATCAATCTTAGTGTACTGGTTTATCAACTCTTTTTTATATAGACCTTATTAAATATCTTGTTACTGTGGCATATGAGACTAACACACTGGCTGCGGATGTACCACTTTGCTACTTTAAGTTGAAAAAAAAAAAAAAAATTCCTTCAAAATGAGGCACTCAAAGTTATTCTACAAAGTCAAAGCTTCAAAAGAAAAATTGTTAACACAGGAAACCATTATCTTTGAGTGTGTGTTTAGGTAATTACACTTATTTTTCATTACTTGTAAATTTGCATTAAATCATATTTCTTTACTTTGCTACCTATAAGCATGCTTTTGTTGCTTATTGTTTGTTTTTTTTTTTGTTTTTTGTTTTTTTTTTCAATTTCAGGATTCTTTAAAGCACATAACATAACACTATAAAGCACATTTATTAGTTTTTGAGGTTTTTTTTCAATTTCAGGATTTTATAAAGCACATAACATAACACTATACAATGCTCTAAGTACTGCATTCAGGCCAACAGGCTCTGCCCTGAGAACACATCCTTCCTGCTCTAAGGCAATAAAGAAAATGCCATGTCAGTCACCTTAACTGTTTTACTGTTTTCACCTTGTGTTTCTTGTTTTGGTAAAGTGCTGCATCGCATGGGTGTCACAGAGGTATGCAAAAACAGCTTCATTCAGGTAACAAAATCAGACAAACTTCGATTGAAAACCAAAACCAGTGGCAAAAACTGACACACACCAAGGGTGACCGTGATGCGTCCCATGGCGCTTAAAAGGTTATGAGTTCCCCGTGCCTGCTGGGGATATTGTTACTACATGGCCAAGGACAATGGCCCAAAGTGCACACTCAGGGACTGACACAGAGCCCCAGGGGAACCAGCAGATCAGGCTGCTACACCCAATGGGCCAAAGGATCACTGAGGGACATCCAGTAGAAAGAAAATCACTCACCTGGGGGTAGTGTGAGGGCACACATCCCGGCAAGTCTCCATGGGCATTGTCCCAGTCCCCAGGGCAATGCTTCACCTCCCAGACCTGCTGTGGTCTGTTGCGGGTGAGGACCCCCCAGATAACTGCTCAGCCGGGGCTCATGGCCGTACGTGGTCACAGCCCTGGCCTCAGGCCCCTCCTTGGCTGGGGCTTCTGTCTGTGGCCAATGGGTCCCACCCTTCTCACTGCCCCTGCCAGGTGCAGCCCTGGGTCAAGGTGCACACCTGTTGTGCTTTAACCCCGTCCTGCAGCTCAGCCCCACACAGCTGCTGGGTCACACCCTCCCAGTGGGATGGGGAGAGCACCCTAAGGGTAAAAGTGAGAAAACACGTGGCTTGAGATAAAGACAGTTTAATAGGTAAAGCAAAACCAAAGCAAAACAAGAAATTTGTTTACTACTTCCCATGGGCAGGCAGGTGTTCAGGCATCTCCAGGGCAGCAGGGCTCCATCATGTGGAATGGGGACTTGGCAAGACAAAGACTATCACTCTGAACATCCCCTCCTTCCTTGTTCTTCCCCCAGCTCTACACGCTGAGCAGGATGCCATATGGTATGGAATATTCCTTTGGTCTGTTGGTGTCAGCTGTCCCAGCTGTGTCTCTTCCCAACTTGTGCACTCCCAGCTTCCTCACAGGTGAGGTGGAGTGAGAGGCAGAAAAGGGATTGGCTCTGTGTAAGAACTGCTCAGCAATAGCTAAAACATCTCCAGATCATCAACACTGTTTTCAGCACAAATCCAAAACACAGCTCCATACCAACTACTCTGAAGAAAATTAACTACTTTTCCTCAGCCAAAACCAGCACACTGCCACAGCCATGGTGTGCTGCTGTAAGACACGAAAATAGGGGCATGAAAAGTCTGTCAGCAGCCACACGTTGGCCAGCAGGGCTGGTGTGTGTGTTTGATGAGCTCCTGCCACATGTGGGGATTGGTTCTGGGGTTGTTTTTGAGGGGAGGAATAGTTGTTTTGAGTTAAGTTTCCATAAGAGGTAAGTAGGCACCGCTACGGAAACATTTTGCCTCGGAAAGTTGGTATATTAAGTGACTGGTGAAACAGAATGAACCAAATTAGATCAATGGGTCAAATTCATTTTTGAAAGTAATAAAAGCATGATTCTATTTATTTCAATGAAATTCAGAATAATTCAAAATTATAGCAAAGCACCATAATATAAAGAGATCTTATGTGATATACCATATCTGGCAAGTATGGAAATGACAGAATAAATGACAAAATCTGTCTGTGCAGAGTATGTTTTCTTCGGTGAGCTGCTGCATTGATTATAAAAGCTGCTGGAATTTGGAACTCGTTCCACATAAGTAACATACAGGCAAGCAGCTGATGCATGAGTAATTTACTTGAATCAGGTCTCTTCATTGCTACACTTCAGTTGGGAATGAAAATGCAAAAGTTGTTTGGCACAGCAGAAAGCTCCCTTAGCTGGAGAAAAGCTGTTGGATCCCACTGTTCACAGTATCTGATCTTAAAACACTAGAGGGCTGCACACCTTGAAATGTCTGTACAGCTCGACCCTGTTATGCAAGCTGGCTTTCATAGTCTCTGCTGTTTAAACAGATTTCAAATTTTGCTTTCTTCTAGTGTTGCCCCCCACGGCCCCAGCTCCCATTCTGCAGTGGCAGAGGTAGAATTACTGCTTCCTCTTCGCTTCAGTTCCACTTGCAGTAAGTAAAGGGTTTTTTCTAGAATTTTCTTCCATTTAAAATAAGCATATTGTAGGCCTCTAAAACAGTATCCTCACTCACACTGACTTTATTGCAGGCTCAATTTTGAAGTCACTTCAGTGTTAAAAAGACTCATAAAAATGAGAATAAACAATATTTTCACAGGAGAACTTCAATTTTGTATATGAGACTGATTGAGCTAAGTGAATTTCCCTGTTTAGCAACAGATTATTTGTTGTGATAAATTGTCCTTTGTCTCACCTTTGCTGGAGCAGAAGTGAGAATAAAATGACTGTGTAAAGAACTGCAAAACTGCCATTATGCCTTCCTCTTTTTCTTTTTTTTTTCCCCCTTCCATCCCCAATAAAGGGAAGGAATAGTCAGTCCAAGGGAAGTTGCACATTTTGTATTTGCTATCAGGATTTATCAGATATTTTGTAGCCTCTTCTGTGCTTTTTGGCTCTTACTTAGAAGACTGCATGAGCATTTTGAGGAAGGCCATGTGGCTTGTAAATAAAATATACATGCAGATCTCTAGTTGCAGGAGAGAATTTGAAAATATCACTCAGGTGGACTTAAGGTGTTCTAAAACCAAAAGGCAAAATAAAAAAATATGAACTTGGTTATTTCAAGAAGTCTGGAGTGCTTGAGGTTGTCACTATTTGTTTTTCTTGCCAGCAGATTACTGAATTGCGATCTCTGTTTTGCTGAAGGAAGGTAAAAGCAAACTAAAGTCGCTGAGTCTGTCTGCAGTGGGTCATTTTGAAAGGGGTAGCCCTTAAAGAGGTTTAGTTTTCTCTGGAAAATGGTTTCTGAGAAAGAAAAATATTTATGGCTTAAGACTCAGGAAGACAAAGCAAAAATATATTGAGAAGATAAGCATATAAAGCAGGTTTTTCTGGGTAAAGCAATATGCACAAACAGATGAATATAAGGAGGAGGCATGCAGTTACACAGCTATTGGCTTGGGGGAAGAAAGACTCCAGCAATTTATTTTATTTGTACTGAAGTGATGGAAGTTAGTTATGCACGCTCCCTGAAACTGGCCCAAGAGCACAGTTTGGAGAGGTGGGGGGAAAGACAGCTTTACAGCATGGAAACATTCAGTAATCCATGAAGGAGAGCTGAAAATGAATGCAACAAACACAAACTTCCCTCTAGACCCAAAGGACTAGCCAACTACTCTGAGTTCTGGTGTTATTTAAATTATGTGTTCACAATATAATTTCAAATTTTAATTTAATTTTCAAAATTAATTAAAACACTGGAAGACATTCATAATCAAAACTGAATTTACCAAAATTTTAAAATTCTGTTGAATTAAAATGATTTTTTTTTTCCCATTTTTCTTACCAGGTACTTTAAATTGGTATTCAAAAATAAAGGATGCATTTAGTTCCAAGTTCTATGTATTTTAGTCCCATGGGAGTTCATAAATACTTTGCAAAGTAATTCTGAGAAACTTCATACTCTGTATTATCAAAAAGGCTCCCAAACTTTGCAGGCACGTTATTAATCCTAGGTAGTTTAAGACCCATAACAGAAGTTAAATCCTTAAAATCACTCTACTTTTTTCGATAAGAGGCAATGATCTGATTGCTGGCTAGTGGTAAAACGGGAAGAAACACCAAATTTATTCAATTATTTAATTATTTAATTATTTGACTCTTATTTCAAAAAAACCTAATTGGCAGTCTTCTTCATTTAAAGAACATAAGACGTTCTTCTGGTTACTCTGACCAACTCATAAACAATTATAATCCTACTTTCTGTCCCACAGCACATGGGTCCTCCTGTGGCTTATCCTGATATGGAAATGAGATCTTGGGAAGCAAAGTTATCATGCTCCTATTAACTAAAAACTTGTTCTCAATGGTTAAAAATATCTCACAGCTTTAGGATAATTCATCTGAAATCCACTAAGTTTATTATAAGCAGGATTGGGTTACTTTTAGCTTCTGAGTTTAGACAAGGCAGATGAATTTTGATGGTAGGTATTTATACTTCTTTTTGTAGCCCCTAATTTGATCTCCCTTGTCTTTCAGCTGTGGTGCACATCTCCTGCTCCAAAGCTCATCTTTGTCTAATGCATCAGTATTTTTTCACAGGAAATCTCTAACTTGTTCTCCTTCCCTCTCGTCTCTTGCTTGAGTGGAAGAATAGTGGACTACTCACACACGAAAGTTTACAGTGGAAGAACTGCGATACTGAATATTCAGAACCTAATCTTCTACCTTTTCATTCATAGTTATCTACAGGAGGAGTGAGTGGAGCAAATATATGTCCCTAAAAATACCTGAACCTTTTTTCACATCTGCCCTCATTTTTGTCATCATTTTTATAAATGTAGGCCATGTGGGGCCTCCAGACAATCCCTCTTTTCTTTGCCAGCCTGCATTCATCCTAAAACTATTTCTGCCCTGAACACAAAGATATACACATAAAGTCACTTGAAGAGGAAGATGTACGGCTTCGAAAAAAAGATGCAAGAGTCCTTTCACTCTTCCTTCACTCTAGTCACACAGAAGCTTGGCTGATCACAGCAACATCTGAAAACAAAGTCATTCAAGTATTTTTAAGGTGTCGAAGTTACTAGGAGCACTGCTTCTGTGGGAATTCTGTGAATGGAAAAGATACAGACTCCTGTGAAACGTGTCCAAACCTATTCAAACACAACTCTGAAAGAAGTCATCCATTTAGTAATCTCCAGCTAAGACAACAAAGATAATCAGCCCCTCAGTTTCTTACCTTTATTAAAATAACAAAATATTAAGCAAAATGTACTGCATAAATAATCTATTGCACTGATAACCATTATAGTGCCTGAAAAAAATAGCTTAGCAACAGTACTCAAAGTACCTTCAGAACAAGGAGGCATAACAATTTAATTATTAATTATGCTAATTTACTTACATTTTGACAGAATTAAGGATTTGTGAGTTTTAATACTATTTTTTAAAGTGAATTTTTCAAAACTGGATGAAAGCAATACACAGCACAAATGGTAAATCACAGAGAGCTTAATTTTCAGATTTATAATGTAATGGGAAAACCGACAACTGCCAGTTGACCTCTTGTTTCCTTGCTTTCTGTACTGTGATCACTGAGGTGAAACTCTCAGACATATTCCTTCAATTTTTCAAAAGCAAGAAAATGAATAAAATACCCTTTCAGTGATCCTGGTATTTAAATAAATGACATTTATAATAGGAATGCACTTTTGCCTCCACTTTAGAACCTTTTTCAATTCCTTCTGAACAGCTGTTGTTTATGACAAGGAATGACAGGCCATTTCCATTTCCATCTCTGATTCCTGTAGCCAGGTCATACTGTCACATACAGAGGGAGAGGGAGAGGGCAGCTCATTCTGCTACCCAGGTCTTATCTGCGGTAGCCAGCGAGCTGATGGACTGGCACTGAGTATCCAGGCCCACCTTGCCTGCATGCGAGCCTCCTACAGCACAGTGATTCCTTTACCAGCAGAGTCTTTTGTTTCTGCACTCAGCAATATTCGATGAGAACCGAGCCCGTGGTCCTTTGTGCTGAGATGTTCCAGCACTCGCTCCTAAGTCAGTTGTGCGCAAAGCTGGTGGATCCTCAGGGAGAATGTAGGATGGCACCACAGGACCGTTTTGGTGCCTATACTTTTCCCAGTGTGTGGTCAAGTTCTGACGCAGGAGAAGCAAACCCTCAGCAGACTCCATCTCTCACCTTCAGTTTAGACCTACCAATCTAGAAGTGTTTATTTACCAGACAGATAAGGATAACTTTGAAATTAATTGTGCAGTCTATGCATATTTGTAAACTTATTAGCAACGCTCTTTACTGTTTCATTGGGCTATTGATACTAGCTTAGATGAAGTTTATAAATTAATTCAGCCTTTGGATTAGTTTGCAGTTTGAAGCTGCTGGCAACGATATGAAAAAATGTACAACAAACCATACAATTCGTCAGCATTATGATCCTATACATCTAGGAACAGCTATTGTGAGTGCCAGTGGCTGTCTAAGAATATCTGCATGTTTATTGTTCCCCCCGAGGCAACAAGCATTGTCTGAAATGAAAGCTCTGTGTCTCAACTATCCCTTGAGAACTACAATTACAGCTATATAGGAATATACCATACTGACTCTCGAGCAATTGAAAAAGACTGACAGGCAAATGCATTCTGTGTCCATTGCTCTGGTATCAGATCCTCGGAAAGTTGAAATGCATAGGCAGTGGGCCAATCTAGCCTCAGAGTTAGAGGACTGAATATACCAACATCAATAGAATTATAGCTTTTCATATTGTTCGTGACTTTGGCCCAGTGCCTTCAAACAGAACCAAAATAAGTACTGAAAAAACAAGCACTGCATTTTCAACATGGTTAGTTCTAAATAATAACCACAGCTTCTGGCATACAGCTGAGCACTTTTGCTAACTAAACAAAACCATATCTCCAGATAGAAACCAAAGCCCATAGACTTGTCAGAGAATGGAGGCTGAAGACATGACCGACTAAAATACAGAGGCAAAGATAAATAGAAGAATTGGAAATGCTAAACCATGCTTGAAATTTTATAGCATGTTGGTAATAAAACTCCTTGAGATTTTTCAGAAAATATCTCAAGCCATCAAAATCCACTCCTAAAAACAAAGACTTAATGAAAATGTCAAAGTACAAAACATGTATGTGAAGAAAATAATATGAACAGCAAGATTATTTCAGATTAAGTTGTCATCACAATGTAAACAAATTAGGAACATTTACATCCTTGCTTCTCACAATTTTTTTCTGTAGGCAGCCACAATAAATCAGTGGTAACCTCTGAAGCCAAAGCAGCCTTATAATTCGTTGCAATGGGTTAGGATTTTACCCTTGGTTCAAATAAATATATATTTTAGGCTCTAAGTGAATTCCATGAGAGACAAAAGATTTTTGACAAATCCAGGTTATCTCCTGAGCCAACCTTCTTAAAGTCAAATGCAGATAGTCAAATGTTATATCATCCCACTTTTCCCATATTTGTATTTTAAAAGAAAAGTAATGAATTGTTGGTTTGCCACTTATTGGTTCACACAGATAATGGAATCAATAATTTTGGAATGATAATGATGGAGTTTTGCTAATTATCAGTTCAGGTAGTAATAGGTTAAGAATTTTAATTTAGACAGAACATTTTAGGTATTTAAACAGCTAGAAATGTACTGTCATCCTTAATAAGAACAATCTCTAGTATTTTGTATGACAAATTAATCCTAAATATGGGCATCATCAGTAATCTCATCACCAACTTTATGAATGACTTTAACATAAACTCAACAGATTTCTTCAACATGCTAGCAAGAAAATTCTCCAGCACAGTATAGATATATTAACCTTATCTGAGTGTGAACCATACAGCTGCATTTTCTCATCAGACATAAAAGACATCATACTTGGGATGATCCCCTCTATAATTTATCAGTAACTGAACATGCAGCAACAGAACTGAGAATATTCCTGGATACAGCATAACTGTATTAGTAGCTAATTTACGTGCTTTAAAAACCATCAAAATTGAGGGTGAAATGTAAGTCAATGTAAAATTGAAAAGTAAAAATGGTCTCAAAGAAAAATATTACAAGATATCAGAAAAGCTAGTAATTTGCCTCTTTTTTTTCCTTATTTTAATTAGGATTTTTCAGAATAATGCAGAGACATGGGTTTCCTTCATCTCTACTGTTCCAGTTTTGATCCTACAAAGGAGATATTTTTTCCATTTTGAAACAAGCAATAAAATATGAATACCTAGGAGTAATGTCAATAAATGTGATAGCAGTCATATCTGCAAGATTTTTCAAAGAGCTGTTTAACACATCATCTGATATTTCCAAATCAAATAGAAGAATAAAAAAAAAAAATGTTATCTCCCTTGTTTTGTGAACCGGTACTTCATTCTCCATTACATTTTGCTCTGCTAAACAAGCGTTAGTCAGTTCTTGTGACAGAGAAGAGAAATCTAAAAAATTAAAACTGTGAGTTCAAGAACTTAAAAAAAAAAAGGGGCAGGTCAACACGAGAAACAGGTATTTGAGTTTAACCAGGCTTGAATAAACCAAGAAAACTAATCTAAGCATCTTGAGGGACTTTATTGAGAGCAAAGATTAAGAATGAGAGGCTGGCAAAGGACATCAGCAGACATGAGTTATAAGAATTCAGGAGGACCACAAAGGAAACTGTTTGCTTAGCTGGAACCCCAAAACCCTTGTAATACATTTTCTCTGTATCACAAGGTGTCCAAGCTCTTTTATCTCCCATACTCTACTGTCTTTTCACTGTTGATTGACTTAATTCGATGTTTAGGTAACACACAATGTCTGACTGATTAATAGCCATATTTTTCAGACAGCCACAGAGAAGAAATTATCTCTTATAAGGCAGCCTCATATATCCTTCTTTGCTATATCTCTGATCACTAAGGTCTGTTCTTGGTAAAAATTGTTTAGCATTGTGCTTGAGTATGATAATAAACACAGGGTCACATTTTGTAAACAACTAGGAAGTCTTAATTTGGAGTTTTCTTGAAGATTTGGTATTATTTACTGGGTTTCAGTGCTTTTGGCATTTATTGTACTAATCACAGTTTCATTATATTTTGACAATGATAAACCACAAACTATATTTTGATACATTTATAATGCTCTGTAGGTATTCAATAGATTGAAGAGTGGCAGAACAGAATATAACATAACTGAAAAGACTAAATACTTGAGCATCATTTCACCATACTAGCTAACCTTCTCTGCTCTCAGGAAGACAGGAAGAGCAAAGGTTTTACAATGAAAGCTTGAATGGCTTCGTGACAGCACTTCTCAACAACTCGGCCCTTCATATGATGTTCTAAAGCAGACTGACCAACCAGCTCTTTGGAGAAAAAAAAATCCTTTTGAGAACTCATCCTTTTTAGAAAAAAAAATGTTTCATACTGTTCCAAAATGAGTCAGACCCAATTTTAGCAAACTGTGTCTGGTATTCTATTCGTTGGTGACCTTATTTCAGATGAACACCTGCTCTTCCCTTCCATATTCAGTCTGTTCAATAGCTACCTGAAAAATCTGTGATGTCAGCCTCTCACAGAAGCTTTTCTCCCTCTGATTGCTCTTTCCATCATACTCTTTGTTGTACTTTAAAGTACTTCATAGGTAACAGTAGTGTGCATGTATGTGTGTGTATACAGTATTTTTATATCTTATTAGCATAGAATGGTCTCAATACCATAATCTACTGAAAATAGACCACTTATGAAAGAGGAATGGTAAGGTTCACATCCAAGCACTAGCTGCAATTTTAGGTTTGGCTATTTCACATCTTTCTTAGAAACACTGGCTCCCACCAGTCTTGGAATGTTTTTCATTCAGTGAAGTCTCTAATTTTAACATTTTCATCAGTTTTGTTTCTTCTACCATAAGAGGAATTAGCATGTTATTTAGTGCAGCTACATTCTTTACACTCTATTTGCACAAGTATAATTTCCATTACACAGAAAGTATAAGCCTAATTCTCACATTAGCATAAGACAGTAATTTATTTTCCTTGAGTTTTAAGTCATCTAATAGGTAAATTAAAATAGATGCCTAAAATAGTCCTCATTTCATACTGTGGTGAAAGTCCAGCACCGTAAACAAGCTTCAAACTTCCAAAAATTCACCAGTTAGCAGCCCTGTTTCACAGAACCACAGAATGGTTGAGGATGGAAGTGACTTCTAGAGTCCATTTAAATCAACCCCCCATGCTCAAGCAAGGATACATAGAGCTGGTTACTTTGGACAAAATCCTGATGGATTTTGAATACCTGCAAGGATGCAGACTTCCAATCTCCCTGGACAACCTTTCCCTATGGTTGGTCACCCTCACAGTGAAAAAAAAAAAGTTTCCCCATGTTCAAGAGGAACCTCCCATGTTTCACTTCGTGCCCATTGCCTCTTGCTCTGTCATTGGGCACCACTAAAAAGAGGGTATCGCTCTTCTTTGCTCCCTCCCTTTAGGTATTCTTTCACATTGGTATGGTCTCCACGAACCTTCTTTTCTCTTTTTTTCTGAACAGTTCCAGATCTTTCTGCCTTTGCATCACTGGAGGGATGCGAAACCCCCTAAGCATCTTAGTGGCCCTTCACTGGACTCTATGCCCGCACCTCTCTTCTACTGGGGAGCCAAGAACTTGATACAGTACTTCAGGTGTGGCCTTAACACTACTTGGATAACATCTAATGAAGTAGAATCCATCTCCAAGACTAAGGCTGCTAAAAATTGTGAGTGGAGTTCTAAAACTAATCTTTCTTCTGTGTAAGTATTCTACTGTGAAATTTCTGCTAAGTCACAACTTTATTATTTGACATTTATCAGTCTTTATTTTCACATTTCTTAGGCAATATTTAACAATAAAAATGTATTTGTGTTACCTTTGAGTAGGTTTACTCTCCATGCCCATTAAAAATGTAAACAAATGTAAACATTTATCTGATTCTGCCTTCCTCTTAATACCTTAAGATAAAGATATACATATATTCAATATACATGTGTGTGTGTGTTTTCTAGAATATTGTATGTAGCAATCCATAGCTTAATTGATATAACTGCAGCCATGATAACTCACATCAACTAAGAATCTGGTCTCCTTTTTCCAGACAAGCTTTTGTTCATTCAGCACTGCTTTTAAACATGCTAGGATTGAATTCCCTGAAAACAGCCAAATTTAGAACAGGCACAACATAGGAGCAAATGAGCAAGCTTTCTTGTTTGTCCTTGCCTGCCCTCTCCTTCACAATATCCTTGACCCAAAATAACCACTCCTAGGCATGAGATTGTAAAATAGTCTCAATGATCATTCAGCTTTCCTTTTATTGTTGTCTGTAGCTAATGAATGCACATCAATTTTTACCTCTACAGCAGAAATTGAATTGATTCAATATTAAATTGAAAATATATGTGTATAGCAGAGACAGCTAAACAGAAATTTGGTTTTCAAACCGTTTAAAAACAGATTTCTTTACTAATTTATTCTGATGTATTTAGCTGCACACTCTCTTCATACTCAGTCATAGTCACATTGAAATTCTAATTTGCATTAAGATTCTATGGGTTGTCTTGCAGCCATCTGTAAAACCTTGAAGATAACCACAGATTGACTGAAAGAGGAAGTTTCCATGCCACACCTTAAATTATTCTATATTATCCATCAACCCGGGGAGCAACTATTAAAGGCTTTTTTTTTTTTTTTTCTGGTGGTGGTGCTGATGATGGGGATATCATCAGAGAGGAAAAAGCAGCCATATATAAGTGAGACATACACAGCCTGAAGGAAATAACAAATCATCACTTTTTCAAACAACTTAAAGGTGTTTGCTAATATGGTAGCAATCTGCTGTGAAGTCAAGCTGTAAATAGATTCTTTTGTGTTAGATTTGTATGCACAAGATGTTAATCAGTTCAGAAAATCAGACATTCAAGTTCCTAGAATTTTAACAAAAAAAAAAGCACTCTGACATCTCTATAAATGGAAATACTCTGAAAGAATTGGAGAGAGCACTTTGTCTCATTTTTATGTACAGAGCATTAGCTATCACATGTAAAAGATCAAAAACAAAAAGGAAAACTTAAGTACTTGGCTAATTATACACTAGTGCACAAACTATGCGGACATTGTTTGGCTACATTCCACCTACACATAGCTAAAATTCAGCAGCTCAGGAGATGTGATCTACCTCTAAGCATTTGGAGTACCAAGCAGAGCACTTTCTGTCGCAATGTTCCTGTTTGCCATCCATCAGGTATATGAATACTTCAGAAGACTCATAGTTAGTGTAAAAAAGGGGAAGAGAATAAGGCGTTCAAGGCTTATTTCCTTGACCACCCTTCATTTCCAGGAACAGACACTTCTTATGCCATTTATCATTGGATTATAAGCAAATCTTTGGGTGACAACAGTTTCTATATCCCAGATGCCAAATTATAGACTCAGATACATGGCATACATCACTGAGCTTAAACAATCAACTTCTATGCTGCTATTTTTAATACATGCAGCTATTAAAAAGACAATTGCACTTAAGTTCAGCTCTGATCTTCTCAACATGTTGATCTCTTAGTCTTGTTTTGTATATGAACAAATCAAAGGCCTTGTGTCTGGCTATTATGAGATAACTGATTCTTTCTTTGAGGTCTGTGCTTACCACATACATGCAACTGCTTTTTATATCATCCCTTCAGTGTATCTGTTGTTATTATTCATAGTTTTTACTTCAGAAGACATCCATTCACTCATATTTCAGAAGAATAGAGCAAGAATCAGCTTCCCTATGAAGTCATGGTGATTACTATGGTTTTTACTTTTTTTTTTTT
>VZTG01007648.1:490597-526770 GCA_013397845.1 Melanocharis versteri
AAAAAAAAAAAATCCCTCCACTTTTTAATAAGGATTTTACTAGACATTAATATTTTAGGAGCAGCCATAGTACATAGGAATATTCAGCAAGATATGTTGCTGGTGTCTTTTATAAGATAAGATAGAAAAACTGAGACATTTGGGATACCTCTGAAAAGAAATAGCACTCCATAAAAGAATACAGTTAGATTAGAGAAAGCATCTCAATGTCTTAAATTGAATATTTTCCCCTTCCAAAACTTAAAAAAAAAAAAACAAAACACAACAAAAAACCCCCAAAAAAAACAAAAACCAGAAGATAGATAGGTATCTGATTGCTATTCACTGGTTTTCACTCACTGAAGTCTTCCGCCAAGTTAATGCTCACAAGTTGCATGCACATACGTGGCTAGAGGAAAAAAGCTCTGCTTTTTAATAATGACTCTTGTAATTGGATCTCTCAATACATACAGAATTACCAGGCAGTGCATACTAAGAATATTAGCTTTAGTTCTTCAGATATGGCCACTTTTTCTCATAATGACTTTTCAAAAATATGTGGTATCCTAGAATCAGCCATGCTTCTTTTACCCTATTAATCAAGTGTCCCTTTTGGGTCTTGTCCCCAGTTGAGTTTGCATCTTTGAGTTCTGGAAATCCATGCTTAATCCCAGGGGTTCATCATACCCTGGGATTTATAATTCCTGGTGTTTATCATTCTCTGGGTTTATAATCCCCAAATACTAGCCACTATGGAAGCAGAATACTGCTTAGGTTCAGTGCAGGGGGCAGAAAACTGTAATAATATATGTAGCTCATTTCTCAGTATATAGTGTTCCTTCTTACAGTGTCACTGAACTATAAAAATCAAAGGTTCATCCAGCTTCATAAACTAAATAGGAGTAGGGCACAGTCAGCATGTTTAGAGGCACAGTCCTTGACAGTTTTAAGGCAACTAATGCTGTCATAGACAACACTGTGGCGTAGTTCAGGGGTTATCTAGGAATGAACTCAGCTCCCAAACTGCAAGACTGTGGTCATCTTGCCTTTGGGACCATCCAGCTGGACGAATGTGAACTGTGACATACTGCTTGTTCTCTGAGCTAAATAACAGACTTTTGCTCTTTTATTTATTTTTATTTTATAGCTCTCTATAGTTACCTTGTAGTGAGGTGAGAGTTGGTCTCTTCTCCCAGATAACAATAAATAAGTGATAGGACAAGAGGAAACAGCCTCAAGGTGGTCCACTGGAGGTTTAGATTCGGTATTAGGAAACATTTCTTCACTGTAAGGGTTGTCAAACATTGGAACAGGCTGCCCAGGGAAATCGTGGAATCATCAGCCCTGGAGGTATTTAAAAGACATGTGGATGTGGTGATTAAGAATGTGGTTTAGTGGTGGATTTGGCAGTGTTAGGTTAATGTTTGGACTAGGTAGTCTTTAAGGTCTTTTCCAACATAAGTGATTCCATGATTCTATAATCCTATTTACTAGTCTTGAAGCAGACATTAGGAAATTTTTTGCAACCTGAGTGTATCTTTAAAATTACAGAGGCATGTAAATGGGGCACATCTACTCAAGTCACCACTTAAAACTTCACTGTGTCCATCAAGATAATGCTGTTCCTTGCCCAAATCTTAAAATCCATGATGCTATATTCTTTATAAAATCTTCCAAAATAGGGCCATCCTCCAAAAAATAGCAATTTTTTTCACAGTGAAAACAGAGAAAAGCATGTTGCCAAAGGAAAAGTAAGTAAAGAAATGGCATTTACGTTATTTATTTTTTAGAGCAAGATGACTGACATTATTCTACCCCTAAGTGGAGGAGGACGTTGAAGTGTAGCAATAAAACTTGTCAAGAATACTGGCAAAGGAATATTTGCTGAAAACTGTTAAGGGAGTAACCACAATAAAATAGAAAAAAGTACCTTACAGATACACGTGGATATAGAAGACAGTGGAAAGAAAGGGAAGGGGCTTTCAACCAATTCAGTTTTATTCTAGAAATATTTTATCATAAGACAGTGGAATTTAAAGCTGTAACATTTCTTCTCTATAACTCTACAGTTCTGTGGGAATTATGTCCATGAAGACATATGCCCAAGTGTTCTCACACTGATGTGATGTTAATTAAAGACACAGTATTATTGCTGACCTTATTTTCTCTTTGCATCCATTATTTGTCGTGTTCAGGGGCACATGGTAAACTGCAGACAGTTGTCATTTAGATTATATAACTGTACCTCTTTTATGCTCAGCAAGCACAAATAGTATCCTTTAAAACAAATACAAAATAAAATACTTGCATAAAGGATTAAAAAGGCAGAAATTGATCAAGTTTATCTATTCTATGGGTTCATAGCACACCATGTTCTAGGTATTTGTTCTGAGCATGCCTGCAACATCTCATTCAAGCAGTCTTTGATATCTACTTTCCATGAGAATAATGAAGAATAAACTTTACATTTATGCCTAAAATTTAACTTGAGCCTATTTCAGGGGGAGGAGGGGCTGATTTAATTTCCATTTTTCTATCTTTCTTTTTCTTTACCTGACAACTTTCTAATACAAAATGCATGAACAGTGCAATGAGCAGATCTCTAAGACTGCTGTATCCCTGGTGAGCTGTTCAGCAACGGGGATATACAACCAAGCACCTTCATGTTTGCTGTCCTAAATCCATGAATCTTGAATCCCTGGGTGCCCAAGTGGCCCAGTTTCAATAGTATAAGAACATTTTAGAGGATGGGCTTTTTCAGGTTAATTCTTTCCCTCGGTTTCTTGTTCAGCATAAAGTTTGATATACCACAGGCATTTTACCCTTCACTGTTTTGGTCGTTGATTACTAGAGAGGTGTTAGAGAGTAGCAACTGTGTGAGTGCTAAGGCACTGACTCACAAGATTGAAATTCAAGTCCTTGCTCTGAAACAGACATCCACATCTTACCCTGAGCAAGTCATAGAAGCAGCGCATGCCTCAGTTCTTAACAGTAAAATGGAAAACAGAAAAATCTTTAAAACCATGCTACATAATACAGTACAGTACATGACACAGTACATTGCAGAATATGAAAGGCAGTCATATCCTATGGCAACAGCAGCTATATTCACACTGTAAATATAAACTAAGGCTAGTTAATCCCAGAGAGAGGGGCATCTTTTTCACAGAAGTGTCACAGATTTCAATCAGCTTTAATGCCAATTGACTATAAGTCACTTGTGATCCCTCTATTGGCATCAGTCTGCTTTAGGCTAAGCTCTTTTACAACGTTGTGATATTTCGGCTTCCAGTGCTGAAGGTATTTCAATTAATTTTAAAAGATCACTGAGATTTTTTTTTTCCCACAATAACTAATTCTATCCTCTTCTGTAAAACCCTTTGTTTCCAACCCTTCAATTTTTGGCACAAAATACCTGCCAATCTCCCTTCTCACTACTGAATGAAATACAGAATGGAAAGCAAAACGGAACAGGAAAAACAAATGGTGATGCCAGTGAGAGTTGAAAAAAGCAGCATTGATTAAAAACTCCCAGGATAAAAAGCCAATGTGAAAGATTCAACAACAACAAAAAGAAAAAAAAGAAAAAAAAAAACCCAAACAAACAAAAAAAAACAAACCCAAAAACCCCCAAACCAAAACAAACAAAAAAAACCCCCACAACAAAACCAACCAAACCAAACCAAACCAACAAAAACCAAAAAACAAACAAACAAAAAATAAGAAAAAAAACTGAAGCCATAAAGGAAAGAGAAAGGGAGCATGTTTGAACCAAAGGAGGAGAACACTCTATGTGTTAAAAGTATCAGAGATTTGCCACATGACACATGGACACTGGTGAGTGAGACATTCCTTCATCGCTCAGCTCCACCAGTTTTCACTCGCTTCAACAAAACTTCACATCATATGATGTCTCAGACTGTCATGAGGTTCTTAATTGCATCCCCCATTATTTTTTGGCCTCTGTCAACAGAGGGAAAGATATTCCATTTACTAGCTTGCTGGGCCTCCTTGTCCATAGGTGCTTCCTTACAATCACGATGCTTATAATTCACTGAAAAGCTTCAAGTTTGTCACTATATTGCCAAGTACAGTTTGAGCTCCACTAAGGTTTCTAATTTTTTCCAAACCAGATGTGTTTCTCATAGATAGAATAATACTATCAGCTTCTTGGCATTAGTTTTTAGGGCAGAGACAGCATTATCATGTCAGGAAGCAATGTATGTTACCAAAAAATGCCACCATTCACTGTGTCACTAGGTCATAAGTGCTCCTCTATCTCAAAAGCTCAATAAATTTAGGTGTATTACTACTTTTTTTTTTTTTTTTTTGCACTTTTCCCATTCCATGTTCATCACCAGCCAGTCCTGAGAGGTCCCAGTGCTGCCCCAGAGAAGAAACACACTCCTGCTCTTTCTTCACCTGTTATAAAAGCAGCTGAAAATGTACCAAGCAGCCCCTGGAGCCGGTCAGGGCTGGTGGAATGCTCAGCACCGCAGTGTCAGTCCAGTAAGACACCTGGACCCAGGCTCACATCATCACCATTCTGCTTCAGGGGACACACTGGCAAGGGGACACGTGCAGATTGTCACAACAGTCCACAATGCTCCCTATGTAGTGAGAAGAGCCCTCTTTTTGCAGTACAAGGTATATATACAAACACCTGAGCATGTTTGGCAATGACTACACATTTGTGTGTAAATATTTATGAAATATTTACATTTCTAGAGGGAAAAAAAAAAAAAAAAAAGGTACATTCATGTGGCCCATAATGCATTCTGCTCTCACACTGCTCTAAATCTTAATGACCAAGGTCAAGAACAAATGTGTAAACGTTCAAATATTTTGGCAGCAAAAAGAGATTAAAATCATTGAATACGATTTATATTTAAATTTAAAAGGTGAATTTTATATATGACTTTATATATGAATAATTATACAATTACTTTTACTGAAGATAAAAATCAAAAAACCCTGTCAGCTTTGTTCTTTGTCTGTATATTTTTAAAAGCCTCTGCAAAACCACCATGACAAGATTCACTTCTCACACAGCCTAATTCCTCTTACAGCTCTGAATATTGCCATCTCAGGATCTAGAAGGTTGAGAGACATGTTTTTTCTGCAGATGGCATGAGAGAAAAATCAAGACGTGACGTAGAGAAAGATGTTAAGTAGCAACAGACTAATGGAGAACATTTTGTCCTACTTTTGAGGAGCACATCAGGAACAGCTTGCTTTTATAGTGGATCTGAAGTATAATCACTGGCACTATATGACTGCTGCAAGCATTGCTCTGCACTAATCACTACCATATTATTGTGAGTTTTGCTGAGCATTCTGTAAAAGACACTTTGCATTCCTTTTTTTTCTTGGCACTTATCTTAAAAATTAATCATATATACCAAAATCTCTAGAAAATAAATAATGATTAAGCTGTAGCTTTTAACATTCTTGGTAAGTTTCAGAGATTTATTGCTTTTCGTTTTACTAGCTGCCAAGAATCAAAACAATGACTAAATCTATGTATGGATTTCCTTTAGGTAAATCACAATAACTAAATAGTAGAAGTAAGAGATGTCTTTGATGCAATAGCATCAAAGACTTTAAGAACCTATTTTTAAATCTGCAGCATTCACCCACTTTGACCATAGTAAAGGCCAAACATTTTGAAGAATGATTTTTTAAAGATATATTCACAAATTTCTATTCAGATATTGATCCAATATCCATACAGAGTCCTTGCAAACATGGATGACAAGAAATCTATTTAAAATCGGTCTTGCCATATAAGTTTTAGGGAATAAAATAAAATAAAAAATCTACACAACCAAACAATAACTGCTAATCCAATTCTCTTCTGCATAAAGAAAGAAAGAGAGAGGAAGAAAGAGAAGAAAAAAAACCAACAACAAACCTGCAAGTAACACTTTCTGGTCATATTATGGAATATTCTACTGAGCAATCCTCCTTTAGTATTTAGAGTTAAAGACGTTCAATCTTTGCCAACTCAGCTTGTGTATCTCCAACGGAGATGGGGTTTGTATGTATGACTGATGGGTTGGGGGATCGTATAATCTGCTAAGCTTCTGGACCTGCTAAGTGTGAAACGGCTCTTCCAAAATCTGAGCAGAAGCAGATATTTATGAATCCAATCACTGTTTGCCACCTGAGAAAACTGGCCATTATGAGTGAGCTCTTACTCAGAAATCATTGGGAGAACAGCCATTGACTTCAACAGATCAGTATCTTACCATGGATTAAGTCTGGTATAAAGTGAATTTTATTTCCACTATGTTGATTTTCAATTAGGGGAAATAAATCTGATTATTCTTTTACTAAAGCATTCAGGGTTCCTTGGACTTTGTTTAGATACATATATATATATGTGTGTGTGTATATATATATAATGGATTTGGATATGCAAAGAGAGGTAAGGAGAGGGTTTCCTCCAGGATACAAGCAGTATATTCTCTGACAGCTTTCCATGCTGTTCAGAATCTGTCAGAGAATCCCCTAGAAGCTCAACATTTAAGAGAAAGCTCACCACAGCCACTTGGAATGTTCTCAATACTGTTTCAAGACAATATAGATTTTATCACAATACCTTTTTCATTTACATCAGGTGTTCCTTAACCAACCAACCAACCAAATAATCCAGAAAAATATTTTTGGTTAATTTCTTGCCTTTCCCTCTCCTTAACAGAGGAAGATATCCTTCACTGTTTCAGAAGTCTAAAAATCATCAGAAGTCTAAAAATATCTCACAATGCTCTAGTATAAATCTGAAAGCACAAATAATGGCATATATCTATATATGTATACATTTCAATCTATAGTCTATACTGATATTCAATTCTCTCTTATCTCAGTCTTATGGATACACATGCATATATACACGTACTTGTTTTCAAGCATGTGAGGAACAGGACTGCATTTCCTCGTTCAAATAAGATGTGCTACCAGCTGCAACAGCCATCGAGTTCCTCTGGCCTTTAGCCAACTTCGGGTGAAAGTTCATTTGTACCAGCAACTGCAGCAGCGTAAGGAAAGGGCACCCTTGGGGTTTGGCTTGTGCAAATGGGTCTGTCCATGATCACAGCACAGCGGAGCCTCCTCTCTTGGCAGAGGATGCTCCAAGGTCCTTTAGGACGCGCTCCCATGGCGGTGTGGGATGGTGGGTTGGTGTAACAAAAGAGTCAATTTCCCAGTGGCGTTTTGGTAAAGGCAAAGTTGCTTGTGCTCCCTTAAGAAATGTTTCTCATCACTTCAAAAGCACTATCTGTGGGAAGGCTGTTCCTCTGACACATGAAGCAAGCTCACCCTACCCAGACTGGGAGTGTTAGGGATAAATGCTGAGTATGTGTGTGCACGTGTGTATAACATCCAGCCTCTTAAATTTTAATAGAGCTCATACATAAGTTTCTGTGGTGATGGTGAAAGTGTCGGAAATACAAGGCATGCACACACATCTCCCAGCAAATGAAACGTGTCAGCAACTGCTGTAATCAATAACAATATAATATTCTTTCCTAAATAATGGTACAGCAGCAGAAGTGTGTAAGACAGTGATGAATTATTCAGCAGGTCTGCTTTGCTGCTACATTGCTCCTTCCATGCTTTAAGCTTTTCTACAGCTGAAACACCTGGCACAGCACTCTCTGACTTCATCTTCCTCTGAATACCTAAATCTATTTCTTCTCTCGTATAAAAATTAAGCTACCTAAGTGCCTGAAGCTTTAAACAGTCTTAAATGGCAAAATTGTATGATGTCTTGAAGTTTTTAAGTAAGTGCCTTATTTCTACTTCATAGCTTCACATGGAGATTTGCTATGTATGTTAGCAGGGAGCTGCATATTAAATATTTTTGAAAGTAAATGCTTTAGACTATGGAGAATTTAATTCACTGTAGTCTGCATGATATTCTGGACAAAGTATTCATTAAAAGACACAAGGCAGATCTATTCAAGTGGTTAAAATGAAAGCCCAGGTTATGAAATGCTTACTTAAATTGAACAGTATGCTACTCCCATGGAGATACTGCTTGGTATTGCCTAGAATAAGTACACAGTAATTTATTTTTGTTAAATAAAATTATGCAAGAAATTTTCAGTCACCTAATTCTCTAAAAATGCATATCTATCTATCTATCTATCTATCTATCTATCTACCTACATATATATGTATAAGCATAAATGTATGAAAAGTATGTCTTTCAGCATCTAATTGAATACAGGTTATTAAATGAACTTTATAACACTGAAGAAGTGTTGAAAGTTAAGATATACAACCGTGATTCACAGAAGGAAGGTCATTTCTGCAAGACAAACAGAAAAACAAGCTGAAACTTTTTCTTACAATTTTTTTAAAAAAGGGATTTTTTTTCTCTTGTGTTTATTTGAGCTATTCTGGAAATTATTTAAATCTTTGTCTGGACAGCAACACATTTGTATCTAGAGATATTAATCTAATCTGCCATTGTGCTAGAGACAGCGAGATCCCTCTTAACGTATTTAATGTGCTGTGCGCAGCTCACTTTTAAATGCCACAAGCAATACAAATCCGTCATCTCTCCTTGGGAAGCTGCCTGATTCTGTAATACAGCTTACTGCTAAGTAGTTTCTCTGATACCCAAGCTATATTTCTCCTGCTTGATTCATGTTCTACTTCCCATTACTTTGCGTTAACTCCCTCTGCCCCTGCTACCAAATGAAGGAGATCTGATTCCTACCTGTACTAACTAACTGCTGTGAATGGAGCAGCAAGATACAAATAACCCCGCACCTTGGAAGGTCACCTCTGTGATCTCTCCGCCTTCACGCCATTCCTTGGACACTCACTGCTGTCCACTGCCAGGAGCAGGACCTCTGCCGCGACCTCAGAAAGCTATTTCCCTGTGCTGGGAGACACTGCTGGATCACTACTGAAATAACTCAGCATTCCTGGAGGAATATTTTTAAAGAGGCAGCACATTAAGTGTCGAGCTCTTGCGTAAGAAAGGTTTCTAACAGCAGTTGCGGGCAGAGCGCAGCGCGCCCAGCGCCACGTGCCGCTCAGCAGCCGACACACAGCCTCGCAGTGCGGCACCGCGCAGCGCTGCTGCCGAGCAGGGAAGGGAGGTCACAAGGTTTCCACCTACATTTCAGTCAGCAGGAGTCTGCATCAGAAAATAAATCTGGATGTACTTCAGCGCCCTTGACAAAAAGGCAGCAGGCCTGAGCGAGGGAGGAAAATAAGGTGCAAGCTTGCCTTTGCACCGCTATGCGTAGCAGGGGGATGGAAAGGGACTATGCTTTCGTTTGTCTGAGGTGCTCTCTGTGATCGTGCATTGAGAAAAAAGGATCTCTTGTGTCAAGCAGACTTTCACTTTGAGCAGAGAAAATAGCTACCAGGCTCATGACTGCTGAAACAGAAAATATTTGTTAAACAAGCCATTAAATTTTAATAGTAAAGTTTTGAAAAGTTGGTTGGGAAATCTATGAGAAAATACTTATGCAAAATCACTTCTGCAAAAACACTTACACACTAATTATACTTTCCTACCAGAATCCTTTCATGTTTCCTTCTGATTCTGGAAGCTGAGACATGACCTGTCTAGTCACCGTCATCATTAGAATAGGTTGACAAAGAAGTAATTTTTTTTTTTTTTTGAGCGCTTTTATTAACTTTGGCAAATGGATATTAAATTAACTGCAAGTTTTCACATATGCAGTTACTCTAGCAACTCCAGAACATGAAGGAGAAACAAAATGCATTAAATATAAATAAATGCATGAAGATCATAACTGTCCGTCCCTGTATCAAAGTGAATGAACAAATAATATCAGTTATTCTACATAGAAAATAACTATTTTCCATAAATCTTATATGTTGTTAGGAAAAAATAAAACTCTTTTTTTCTACTATACAGAAGAGGATAATTTACTAAAGGAAACAATGACAAGACCACATATGAAAATATATTGTAAACTGTTATCTGCAGTTCTTCAGTGAAATGATAAATCAGGTTATGTAATCTCAGGTGACAATTCAGATCTATTACAACTAGCATCCATGTTTATCCAAATACTTCTAATCTTAAATCATCACAACTATTACTGTCTCCTTCAAGTTCCAGTGAAATTTGTATATTAATAGCACTCATAAAACAAAGTTACAATTTGCCAACTGAAAATGGTACAAGAATGAAATTATCTAATCTTATTTTAAACGGCTTTTGACAATGGCTGCAGTAGCTCATTGTAACTATCCTACCTGCACTACAGCATTTTCACAGAGAAAACCTAATTTCTTTTAATTTCTTGTATTATTGAATTTAATAGCAATACTGAACTGAACTGAACTGAACTGAACTGAACTGAACTGAACTGAAAGCGTCCCTATCTTAAATTTACTAGTAACAGTTTTTGCTGTAAAACTTTTATGGGAATTTTCATTACTACAGATGTAACTAAAGCAACAGTGGTTAATGTCCAAAATATATCTGGAATACTAAAGAATGTCCAGTACTGCTCAAGAACAGAAGCCAAACTTTGGATTATCTTCTACTGCATATGGACATTTGGAATTAAATCTACTTCGTAGCCCCACCTTGACACAGGTAGACCCTGTTGACAGGACAAGAATTTGCTTAAAAAAACAAAAAGGGTTTGCAGCAACAAAAGCCCTTGTGCACACAGACAGATGAGGGAAGAGATCATTGGCAATGCATCCTACCACTGAAGGAGACCTTGTAATGGGTGTGTAGGCAGAGAGCATGTTGAGATGGGAATGTGTTGGGCAGGAAGCTTTGATAGGAACAGAGAAACCAAACCAGAGCTTGAAATAATCTTTCTAAAACTGACATGAAAAAACAGCTAGGAATTTTAAATAGCAAAAAGAACCATGACTAAAAGATGATGATGTCTGCTTCTTGCTGGATTAACTGCAAGGGTTTCCAGTGTGGTGGCCCTGTACTTCATGCTTCTCCTTTTTCTTGGTAGGTAGGTGTGGCTTTCTTTTTCATAGATATAACACCAAGTAGAAGCTTTCCTCCAAAATTACTCAATTTCATACAATTATATCTCTGATTCTGGGTTCTGGGAATTATGCAACAGGTAACCACAATTTCAGCAGAGTTCAAGGCTTTTCTCTATGCACACTACTGAGACACCTGCCTTAATGAAAACAAATAAAGTGGGGAGGGGGGAGATGGGGACGGTGGGTGTTTAATGAGCTTATTTGATGAGCAGCTAAGTAAGCTTAAGGAGGCATGTATCCATTTTTACTATTTGTACCCAGTTCTTACACATCTTTGCCAAGTCACTTAATCCAGCATGTTTGCCAGCTCAGAGGAAAGGGCAATTCACAGAATTTTATTCTATTTCACAGAAGACAGCAATGTTAACTAAATTCAAACTATCACGCTGAGGTAGTGCAGTAATAAAGGCAACAACAGCTTCCAACCACACTTCTGATGCCTCCCAAGGCAACATATCTGTTCCTCACCGCTGTGTAGTGGCTCAGCCTCGGGAGAGTCTTTCCTTGAAAGACAGATCCAGGTGATACAGTCTCTTTCTCACAAAGCAGTAAGTGAACACCAAAGTCCAATGATGCATAGAAAACTACCTTGTCCTTGGTTAATTTTGAAAACAGTAAAACAACTAAATATGAAAATTCTAACTTGTATGAGCAAATCTTTTTTACTTGAGGCAGGAAAAAATAAAATGTGAAAATCTGTGTAAAAATAGGGATTTGTCCTTGGAGATACTTAGAAATACATTCTTTTCATGCATATTAAACTCTTCTTCAGCTGCAAGTACTTATTCATAGACACTGTCAGACTGCTTAGAGCAGTTTGTTTTTAGAAAAAGACAACTTTAGATAATAAATCTGTATACACCAGTTCTAAACTGGCAGCACTCATAAAAAACATTCATTTAAAAATAATTTTCTTTCTCATGATCATTTTTTTTTTCATGGCAAATAAGTAATTTTAATTGGATTTTTCATCTGATATGATATACAAATGTATTTAATGCAATTTGTTTTGCAGCAGTTCACATTACCTACATTAACAAACAGAAAAACAGTTCCTGAAATTTATACCATTAAATGGAGAAGAAACAAGGTCTGTGAACATCTTGGGACACAATTCAGTCCACTTAAAAACATTTCAAAAGCTCTTTGTGGTTCACCTCATAAAGCTTCTGGTCCACAAGGCTCCTGCTTCAGATGTTTCCAAGTGAGATGCATGATGCATGCACAGAAAGATACATGACTGTATAAAGGGCTTTATTTTACAGCACCTGCACAAAAAGATTTTAACATAGTGTGGAGCCTTTTGGCAGTGCTGCAGTAAAAATCTACGTTCACTATCCAACTATTGGTATTCACCATCCAAATGCTGCATAATGTTATGACAAGGTGTTTATCTTAACGGTTGGGGTAGTCCATAAACTACCTGGAACTGCAAAAAGCACAAGAATCCCTGAAAAAAAAACAATTCATCTCGTTGACTTTGCTTTCCTGATTTAGGATAGATGGTGCTTTGGAGGTGCCTCTGTCCATTTACTGCAAAGTGAATCAATGACCACTGTGGTATTAGTGTGGCAGCTCCATGAACTGGAAAAGTTCCAGGCCAGCATCTATCTATTGCATCTCCCAAAGTACATAGAAAAAGTCATCACATAGCTTTTCCTATCTCACATATTCACAACTGCCTCCTTGTCTCAGCAACTGTCCCTGTGACATTCCAAAAGTCCTACAAATGTAAAGTCCCACTTATGCAAACGATAATTGATTTGGTCTGATGTTTTAATCACATTCCTTGCCTTATGCTCCTTCTAAAGACTGTCTCCTCTGTATTATTTACTTTGCCATATTATATATTTTTTTTTATGTTCAAGCAAATCCACTGCTGACCTTCCACCATTCCATCATTTTTCTTTCATATTGAGAGTTTTACCTCTGCCTCTGATAAGCCTGAGAGCCCAGCTTCTGTATGCTATTCACTTTCAAACAAATATCTCTATCCATATGAAGCTTGGCGAAATGTCTTCTAGTTACCCTCTTAGAAGGCTAATCCTTTTTTTTTTTTCTTCACTTATAATTATANTATAAATATAATTATATATTCACTTATAATTATATCCTCTACCATAAAACAACTCCTCTTATTATTATTTTTTTTCTTTTCTGTTTTCCAATGTCCCTTTAGTTTTATAAGGATTTGAATTCTATTTTATATATAAGTGTTGGAGGCAGGACATATCTTTTTGAACTCTGTATAGAATCCAGCCAATGAATTATTTCTAGGTGTTATACAGTGAAAAGAAAAGGAGGGAATAGAAATACCAACTTGAAAAATTAGCATTCTTTCCTGATTCCCATGTCTTTCTTTGAAAATGGAAAGCATGCTGTTCTTTTTCTAAATTTACCTAGCCTTCCCACTTTACCACAATTTCACACTGGAGAGCTTTATGAATTGTTTTTGATAGGTACATAAATTTACTACATTACACATTGAAAAAAAAAAAAAAAAAAGGTGTCCAGCTTTGTCAAATATACTTGAATAAAAGCATGCTAATTTTGGTTCTTGCACTGGTGTCTCAGCAGAATGTTCTTCTTGTTCACTGTTAGAACAATAAATATAGAACAAGGATTTTAATGGTATTCTCTTTTATAGCAATCTGATGGGGTGAAGTAATTGCTTTTGGTGCTCACAATATCTGTAGCTAGATGAATTTACAAGGAAAGCACTTTAGCCTTAGAGCAAAATTATGAATATGTATCAGGCCCCTGCATTACATTTATTGTCTCCAGTACACAAAAATCAACTTTGGCATTACAAGAAGAGAGAATAACCAACAAACCATCTCCTGAAGTAGAAAACTATTATTTAGAGTGACAGTTTTACCCCTCTTTTCCTCTAAATAAGGGACAAGGGTCTAAACCAATAATCTATCCTTTTTTCACCTCTCTCTGTAACCTGTTCACAAGGAGACTGCCATTAGGCGTAGCACTGCTGACACCAACATTTTTATACGATACTTCTGATGACAGCTATTAATGCACCATCAATAGGAGACTTACGATACTAAACATGCATTAAGCAGCTACTACTTTCTAGCTGTCTGGAATTTCTCTAATACAATCAAGGGAACTGGCAGAAATCCTAGTCTGCCATCACATACAAACCAAAAGAATTTCCTTTCATCTAAAGCAGCAAGGAATTAGGTTTTCTTGATGCTAATCAGAAGAAAAAATTCTCTTTAAAAGCAGATTAATCCTCAGATTAATAAATGGTTTAAGATCATACATTCAGAGATAAGATTACTGAAACCTAAATAACTGGATGAATGTACAGCAAACTGATAACAAACCTTCAAATGAAAAAAAAAAAAAAAAAAACAAAAAAAAAAACAACCAAAAAACAACTGAAAAGGACTGCAAACTGCTAACCTAAATATGATGGGCTCTCACTGTGCATATCACTTACTGTCTGACAGAGCAAGTCTTTTGCACATTAGTTACAAGCCATGACAGAAATTTTATTCCCCCAGATATTTCTTAACGTGGAATATATGACTTAGGAATCATTTCAATACATACATAATGTCTCTGCTTAACTTCCAGATGATATCACTTTTTGGCGCTGCTCTAGTATAGTAAAACACATTCAGAAAGCTGATAGAAAATGCTTATAACCAAAGGAAAGGAAGCAAAGAACAGGAAGAAGGAGAGACAGATTAAAAGAGTTGCATGTACATTTTGAAAAAAAGACACAATGGCAGCTAAGGCAAAACTAAGAAATATACAGACAACCATGGAATAGACATCCTAAGCCATACCAAAGCTATGTTTTTATGCAGTGTACTCAGAAAGAGTACTATATTCAAACTGCATGCCAAAAATACGAAGCATAATGAGGCAGCCAGCTCTTGTCAAAATCTATTCCTAAAAAACCGAGCTCGTCGTTTTCTAAAAATCATTATTTTCTGGTTTTTTTTTTCTTAATTTTGCTTTGAAATTTCCAAAGTTTAGGCAAAGCTTGTTTCCACATATAAGACTCATCATTTATGTTCACATCTGGAAGCAGAGCCTAAATAGGAAAATTAAAATATATTTTTTCATACCCATCTAAATACTGCTCATAAAACCCTGTCTGCATTTTATTTTCTTTTGAAAAGACAAGAGCTTAGATTGTTGCTGGGAAATTAATCCTTTCTTTCACTCCTTGTTTTGGGCCCTCAAACAGAAACTTAACTTTTAAAAGGTTAATTTTTACTATAATTGCTATAAAGAGGCTGCCCTGTACGAGAGCCTTGTTTCCTAGTCAGACAACAGCTTTATCAGAGAGCTTACTGTCCAGCCATTGAAATGCTCATGTCAATGTCAAGTTGAAATACCATCATCCTCATGCCAAGTGAACGAAAAAGAGTGTTCAGGCACTTACTGGAGCTAAGTCTTACTTTTCTCTCTTTTACAAGCTGTTTCTGAGCCAGCTTCACATTTGATACAAGCCAAAATTGTTGGGAAGAAAAACACGTGATGGTTTTGCTGCTGTACAAGGAAAAGCACTGCGAGCAACCATTTCTAATTCCCGTTGTTAGAAGGAAAATCTGTGGAGAAGGATCTTTTAGATCTTTCATAGCCACTGTTAGTCATAGAACAGAGTGTATTCTCTTCTCTTGTCAGATTTTAAAAAGTCATCTTTGTCGCAGTCATGCTCCCGCCTTTCTGGGCTGCATGGGGACAGAGAGAACCTGAGCATTTTAAAAGGAGATCTTTCCACCTCAGGAAGGGGGTACCTTACGGTGACAATCCAGAACAGCAGGTTCTTGGAGCCTCTCATCCATCGTGCTGCAATGGCACGTTGCCACTGGGTCCACTGTTTTGGAAACACAGCCATTGTTTCAATACTGACTTTGGAGGGTTAGGCTTCTGGGGAGAGGACTGGAAGATGAATGTCCTTTGAAGAGTTCTAGAAACCCTGATTTACT
Source organism: Melanocharis versteri (assembly GCA_013397845.1). NCBI lineage: Eukaryota > Metazoa > Chordata > Aves > Passeriformes > Melanocharitidae > Melanocharis > Melanocharis versteri. The sequence continues at coordinate 506,557 of VZTG01007648.1, forward strand.
AGGCATGAGATCACTGCAAGGACATCACTTCCAGGTGCTGGTATTGGCAGACACTGCAGCATTTTTGAATTCACTGGAGCCAGCCAGTGCCATCTTATGAAATCAGTCTAAAGAATGATAAATTATCTTCCTCCATACTGAACTGGATCCAGGATAGAGCAGACTGAACAGGAAACTATCACTTTGAAAATAAAAATCCATCCAAGATACATTTTCAGGATGATGTCAACCAAGAGATACTACATTATCTGGAGAATGTCTGAGAGAGACAGCAGGAGTTGAACAGCTACTGCTTTTCATCCAAGACCTCAGGCCACTAAATTCTTCATGTTAAAGAGTTATGTGGATGGTGGGCTGAATGCAGGCATGACAGTAGGAATGATGCTATGAGCTGTTTTCTTCTTTAAGGGTTACAAGATAAACAGAAAACTGGCTAGAACTTTTTAAACTGATTGACATCAGAAAGTTGTAGAGTTTTAGTGAGACTCCTTTGAAAAAAATAATATATTCTTCCTGTCATCAAAAACAAAAAAAAGCTGTATTTTAAACTACAGTTAAAGAAAGAAGGGAAAAAAACCCCCAAAACCAAAGAGGATGAAAGTTCCCTTTTTCATAAGTAATCAAGAACCTATTCTATTACACCAGTGGTCAGCAATGCCTACAGAGAGAAAAAAAAACATTCTATTACCACTAATCCTTGGTATTTATTACACAGAGAAAAAAGGGAATAATTTTCAGTCATGTTCATCTCATAATTTCCAAACATCTGTTTACAAGGACTGTGATGCCCAGGAGCAAAGTAGTCAGAATGGAGAGGCTAACAACTCATGTTTTAGATGGGATGCTTCGACCTGTCATCCTTCTCAGTGAGGCATCTCTGAAAGGATCAGGAGAAAAGACTGGTGCTTCACATGCTCTGGACAAAACATGAGGCATTGAACACATATATTTTTAACTTATTTGCCATTAAAATATAAGGAATTTCATCCACCCTCAAAGGAAAGCAACCCTGCAATGCTTAAATGGATTTGGATTGAGCTGCAAAACTATTTTTTACAGTATACATTTTAAAACTTGAAATGGCTTTCTTAAATGAAGGAAGGTTTATTCTTTCAATCTGAACTAACAGTTCAACTCAAGAACTGTTCAACTGTTCAACTGTGCTGAAGCAGATTAATTATTCTTATTTTTTTTTCTTCAGAAAAAGTATTTTCTGTTAAAAACAAAAAACAAAAAACAAAANCAAATTTGAGATGAAGGAATAATTTTGTGAACAGTAAAAAAAAAAAAAACCAAAAAAACCCCCAAACAAACACAAAATAAATCTGTATGGAATAAAAAAGGGCAGAGCAAACAACTGACATGCAATTGGGACAATAAAGACTTGCTCTACTAAACTGAATAAATAAAGCAATCAGTTTTAAGAAAGAAAACTTTCTTCCCAATTACATAGATAATTTTCACCCCTAGAGAACTCATTAGTCCCAAACTGTATTGCATTCCTGTCATCAGCCAACACCACTTTTCAGTAAAGAGTTTTCACAAGTTTAAAATATACATACAACTGTATTCCTCTGAAAATGTGTCAGGTATTTCTAGGATGACAGTTCATGTAATATTTTCTTTTCACATAGCTATTTCCATCCATTCTTATAGTGTAGCTACAAAGTTCATTTTTTTCAGAAATGTACGTATAGATAAAAAAAATACATTAAGTGTACACATTGACACAAATAGCTTGTCTTTGGGCATTAGCATAAATTCTGAGCATCAGATGCTCAGATGCTCTAGTGGCAAATGACGTGACTGGAAGCACTCAGAGTATGTTGTACTGTGGCTGATATATACCCAGCTCAGACTTCCAGATCCCTCCTTCATATAAGGCTCTGGGTATGAATGGCAGTGTAGAGTTGGGGGTCTACTGGCAGAAGAACTCATTCCAATGTAATTTAAGTAAAGAGTGGCTATTTCACAGCAATCTGACTCTCTTGGGATCTATAGATTGCTGTGTACATGGGACGCTCTACTGGAAGTAATGAGGAAAGAATGTGGTCGTGACACTGGATGTACTAACTGTGACCTGCGTGTCCTTGAGTTTAACGTACAGGTTTCAGGTGAACAGTGAATGTCAGATTACTATGTGAATTTTTGATCATCGCTCCTTTTCTCCAGGGATCTTACTTCCCTGAGGACCTCATAAAAATATTTGCCCTGTCTCAACCTTTCATTTTGTTCCTCAAATATCCATTGAAAAGGTATCTGTATCACAGCTGCAGTCCAATGTCAGCCAAAAACAAAGTACAAAAAGTTCTGCTGAGCTGTAACTCACTGCACTAAACTGAACAAAAGCTTCCTTCCTGAAGAATAGCAAAGGCTCTACTTCTGACAAAAGCCTGCTTTCTTTCCCAGCTCTTTAGGATTCAGCATCATGACTTCAGGGATAGCTGTAGACGTGCAGAGGTTATGTGGAGATTTCTGAGATCTGAGATTCAATTTCCATTATATTTCATAAATCGCTGTGCTACCTGGCTATGATACTTTTATTTCCAGGTGTAGAAATCAGCCTGCTGAGATAAACCTTTCAGTCATCTTTGGAACTGGCATGTTGCTCTGGAGCTGTGTTCATCAAGTGCACTGTCACTTTCCTTTGAGATTCATAAATTAATTCCAGTATTATATAGACACAATTTTACATAGGGTTTTAGAATTGTTGCCATTTGATATGGCCTCTGAAAACACTGCAGGTCCATTCCTCACAAATGCTGATGCTGAATTTCTAGCCAAAATTTAAGCAAGATTTAAATGTCTTGTAAGCTCCTTCCTTGATTTCTTTGTAGTAAACATAGTGTGAAGAATATCCTACGATTTTCAAGACCGTTAAGTGCTAATTAGGAAGAATTCTTTTGCTTCAGTTTAAACACTGGAGATATCCCTTACTGTAATGTTGATTCATGCATATATATTTGTTCTTTTTTCAGGCCCTTAAGTAATGGAAAGTAAAATAATTTGAAAAACTTGTTCATTCTTAACTTGTGTCAAGAGGCTAAACTGTACTAAGTGCAATTTTAATCACAGAATATACTTGTATTTGTCTGACTTTATGAGGTACATGAAGTATAGGACCTATTTGAAAGAAAAAGGTCATAAAAATGCATCATAAGAAATAGAATGTTTTCCAAATGTAGCAAAGAGGCTCATGTTTTCACAAAATTATTTGGAGGAAACAATATTGAGCACTCATACTAGAAAAGAAATATGCAATGCAGAAATAGAATTCTGGTGTAAAGATTAATGTGGTACAAATAAAAGATTATTATTTGAGTTAAAAAAATCTCTCTTAGTCTCATCTCGTAAATAGCCACACATTTATTCTATCTAACAACAAATTTTCATTTCCATCATAACAATTTCAAAGTTAAAAAATGCAGTTCAAAATTTACAGCACAAAAGACAGAGGAGCTATTCTTCAAATCCATTAGTGTGGAATCAGACTTAAACCAGCTCACATTTAGCACGTATTATATTTTTCCCCACTGAGTTTATAGCATTAGGTCCATTTATTTTCTTAAATGCACATGGTCTCTTGAAGTTTCCTGCAAGTACTTCAACCACATTAAAAAAAAAAAAAAAGCAAAGGAAAGAATTTATGTATGTAACTGAAGTCTCTCATATATGACTTATCTGAACCACTACCAGGAGAAAACACTATCCATTCCTTATTGTGCAAGAAGGCCAGCAAAGTGTGATTACATCTTGTAGATCGCTAGCAACAACTCAGACACTGAACCTCTGGAAGCAGGATGTGCCCCAGAGTTCCCAGAGTTCCCAGCTTTCAATAAACATTAAGATACTTCATGAGATATTTAAATTCTTGCTCACTGGGCTTTGTGCGAGAAACACTGATACAATACCAGATGCATTAAACAATTTTTCATACTCACATAAAAGGTTGGGAATTATATCTGCCATCCTATTATTGAGTTTTTAGCTTGAGAATTACAGGACTTGTATAAGTACAGTCACACTGTTTTGAAGAGGGAAATACTGTTTAAAATACTCTAGACAAGTTATTGCTATGAGGTAATAGAGAGAAAAACTAACAAACAAATAAACCCTTTAAACCATACCAAACATGAAAGAAAACAAAGTGCTAGAATTCAACTGTCATTGGATGACTGCTTTTAAAGTTCATTGTCTTCATTAAATTCCTTATGAATTTAATGACAGTAATTGGCAAAACAACTTTATTTTTTAAGATTTATGGTTGCATTCCACAAATAAGCACAGTCTAACCATGTCATATCTAATATGTATGCAGCAAAGATTGACAAAAGCACATACAATGGTTTTCTCCATCTCTAAATTACCGAGTTAGCTAAAATGTTCTGTTTGTAGGAAAGTTACAAAGAATTTATGGAAGGGCAGTACCTAATTAGTACCTGAAGTTGTACTGGGCTGCTGATTCTAATTAATAACACTTTCTAAGTGTGTTCAAAGGCATTTAAATAAAATGAAAGCCTTCAGAAATGCATTGAAGCATTTAATGCCTAGATACTGAAGTGATAAGCCTGCTGTAAAAGCCTAAAATAGGTTAGACAGATTAGACTGGCAGAGAAAGAAACCATAGGCAAATGAAATACACAGTCAGGTATGAAAGAGACAAATATGTTTGAAAAAAAAATAAATACAGAGAGACAAAAAAGTGATTTGATTTGAGGAAAAGCTTGTGCTTGTTTATAAAAACACTGTTTTTAGTAGCACAGTTCTAAACATCATGCATGCTATGAAGGAAAACATTTCCAGATAACACAGCTGCTCTAGATAATAGACACCTTTTTTAAAAAAAAAAATCCCAATCTTTAAACTTAAAGGCTGACATTTTTTTGTAAAAACAATTAACATTCCCTGGGGAATAATGCCATGACATACATGCACTGAACCAGCTACTTCTCTGATCAAATATATCAAATCCAAATAATCTGATCCTGCAAGAAACATTAGTTTGTCACAGCATTAGTACGCTTAGTTGGTGGAGCAAAATAAGGAATTGTAGGTCTTCTAGTGCCGTTAAAGATGCCAAATGGCTTGTGACACCCTACTCTCTGTTTCTTCACAACTATATACAGAGCTCAGATGTAATATTTCAGCTGTAGACAATGAAGCTTAGTTGAGATGATTCCCACCCTGACCATGGTTCTTGTCTATAAGCTGATTCAGCCTCTGAGTAGAACTTCACATACTTATGTAAATTAGTGTATGAGAGGGAAAAAAAGTACCTATCTATTCTACATATGATGTTTGGTAATCCAAAGAAACAAAAGGCCAAGCTGCAGCTGAAGCATCCATGAGATTACACGCAGGGTTTTCCCTCTTCCTTGCACACCCATTGCAGTAATCAGGGTATAGCTGGGGAGTAAAGTGATTGCTGTGTATTTATGCTGCTAGGTGTCCAGGAGAGATGATAAGAGCCCACTGAAGTTGCTGAGTGACTAAGTAAAAGAGAATTATACCTTTCTGAAGACTGACACAGTGTGTGCCACCCAGCCTCCTGGGATGTCCATTCAAAGGTGTGCTACTCCCAAGGAACTGAAGCATGTGGTCCAAAAGCTGCACGCTGGCAATTGCTGCAAAATCTGTATCTGCCATCAGGAATGAAGTGAAGCCTACAGAAAAGCTCAGGGACTCCTGTTTTTTAGCATTTTCAGAGCAGCTTGAACACTGATAGAGAAACACCTCTAAGGTGACACTGCTGAAGTAGGGAGTGACTGCAATGGGCCCCCACTGCCTATGCTGAGCAGAAATTTCACCAGCTGCCCACTGGGCCACAGACCTGGCCTCTTTTAACACTTCTCCAGATTCCCCAGGGCCAGCCAGATGATCAGCTCAGCTTCAGCTAAGGAAAATCCAGCGGAGCTAGAGAGAGGTGGAGAATCTCCAGCTCTGCGAGGCAGAAAGACAGCGAGACAGAGGTTAAGAAAGTTCCCTGTCAGACAAGAAATCCTCCCTTTTAACATTTTTGTACCTCTCTAATAGCAGTTCCTCCTGCATAAACTTCAAGCTGGCTGGGTCAGTGTAAACATCCTCCCCTCCCCTCTGCTGCACTGGGCCTCTCGCTTATCCCCCGCCGGCAGCTGTGGCTCGGGAGGCAAACAGTGGTCATGCTGTTCTGTGCACAATGACAGACAAATAAAAGAACAAGCAAGCTTGGGAGATTTAAAACCTAGAGCTGAGGGATTTCTCCGAGTTTCACTGTGTCTCTGTGATCCTCCCCCTAAATGCGAGAGCTGTTTTCTTCAATAAATGAAGCCCGTAATAAACATCTCTCCTCCGTGTCTCCAGAGCCCTTAGGGAGCTCTACAACAGCAGAGCATAGAAATTTGCAGAAAGGTGTCCTCTGATAAACTTGACTTACACAGTATCAGTTGTTAGAAACTGCCAAGAAACGGGAAATGGGATGTCTCAAGACACCCATGGACTCTATCATTAAAAATCATTGTATCAAATGCATATTTGAGCTTTATTTCAAAGAAGTGTTTGATTCCATCAAACTATTTTTGAAGCATAAAGGTTTATTTATAAGGACCTTTTGCTTTTCATACCTTCCTTATACACTCAATTCACAGATTCTCCAGTTAAGGGCACAAAAAGAACTTGTGCATTTATTAGACAATTTAGATTTCAAAATGTATTTTCTCACAGAATAATGACATTGAAATATATTAAGTTGAAAATACAATGAATAAGTTTCTAAAGTTGAAAAAGGCAAGACTAAGTTGTAACTAGACCTCACATCTGCAGACTCAGAATAAGTATGATGGAGGACAGATTCAAAGTGTCTTGTCTCAGCAGGGTTTTATAATGGTACATATTGTACATGCAGAACCTTAGAAACTCTCATAAATGTACTTACAAGAACTGAGAAGTAAGTGCTTTGTAATCTTTAATCAGCCCAACATTCAAAGCCTGCTGAAATTAGAGCAGATCTTCTTTTCAGCAGGCTTAAGGTCAGGTATTTTACATATATTTAAAAAGAAACTCAGCAAAGTCATTGCTTGACCAATTCTTGTCCTTCCCCCTCATAAGGACCTATCTGCCCAGCTATTCTAAGTCAGGCAAGTCTCCTTTAACAATAAATACCAAGTTTTTACCTTTACAGAATCAGTCCTCATTTAAAAGTGAGCTGAATTTCTGTTTTATCTTATGTACCATCAGCAAAATGATTTATCTAAATCTGAACTGCAGAATTTTTATTGGTAAGATAAATGTAAAAGTCAGAGACATGGATTTTCAGATACTGTTTTCACAGAGCTGGCAATTAGAAAAGCCATCTTTGACTTTCTCCTGGCACTGACAGGAAAGTCATTAAGAAGAATTACATGAATTTACAGGCTTTTCACAGTATTTTTTTCTGATCATATTATCAGCAATCTTAATGCTTTAAAAAATCTAGTGTGCAACTTGGGGTGATGGAAATGAAAACAAATATCAAAAACTATGTAAAATATCCCCAACATAGTAATTCTAATGCTTATTTACAAAGATATTTTAGCTCTTTGTATGCTTATCAGCTCAACACTGCAAAAAGTTAGTGATTCCAGTACAGTTACTAATAACTATCTGATTGCATTGTGTAATTGGGATTGGACATGGATCCAACACACTCTGGGAGGATTCTGAATGCCATTTGGATGATCTCAGTAGATTGTTACACCACTATGCCAGCTCCCACAGCAATCATACACAAAATCTCTATTATTATCAATGGGAACATGATAGCTGTTGCTCCATCTTGAAAATAAAAACAAGAAAAAAGGGGTTTAAAGTCTTCCGTATTTAGACGACAGAGATAATGCCTACACAACAAAAACTGCAAAATCATTGAGATGAGCTAGAATTTTAGGGGAGCAGGTCAAACAAAACTATGCAACACTTTCCTGAGACAAAAAAGGTAGGCAAATTACTTACCTGAACAGATAAAATTTAAGCCACACCAGACATATTATCTCACTTAAATTATATACATGCACACACCCACATATAGATTCTAAAAACATTCTCTATACAAGTTTATTATACATAAGGATATATAATAAAAAAGTAAGATAGGGATTACTAATTTCCTATGTGTTTAGTCACTTTGTCAGCTATGCCATAACTGTAAAACCTTGTAAATAAATGGTTTATTACAAGGATGTAAAGAATAAAAAGACTTACAAACAAAATCTCAAAGTGAAAATAAATAAAAAGACCAAGATTAGAGGATACCCCACAAAACAAGCTTCTTAGTGGTTTTTATTCTGTTTATCAAATATTAAAGGAGAAATTAAACTATACAAAACATTAAATAAAAGTAATCCTTTGCTATATAGTTCATGCACGACAATGCCAGTGACTCATAAAAGACCTGAAAGCATCTTTGGCAGGATTTTATCCTCAGAATCCTGTAACAATTCATTGTGCATTGTATGTTTATATTTGTGAAATGACAAAAAACCCCAAAATTTACCCTAGTACAGTGTATTAACTCAGAAGATTTTTCACTGATGGAAGAAGCTAGCCTTGTATCTTGCATTATTTTTGGTTATATTATCATCTTATGTTTAATATCGCTTGCTTGAACACTGACAGTGTGGTTAATATTACAGACAAACAAGCAAGAACTCTACTTCTGTGATTGTCCACTAAAGGGTAACTTGGAAATGCTGGTAGATTTTTACTTTGTGTACATGTTTATGCTTGAGTCAGGCCTTTGGGCAGTACAGGATGTCAGGTAAAGATAAACGTTGGTTTGTCTAGTGTCAGTAACTAAAAAGCAATCACCTTGGCTTTAATCCTTCCCCGAGCCTTTGGAGGATATGGGAGGTGATGAGAAACAAGATCTTGATCCCTTCTTCTTGACCTCAGCCCCTTACCCAGCACCTATGAGGCAGCTCGAATCTGTGTCACTGCTGAGGGCTTTTCACAAGCCCAGGATGAAAGGATGCCTCTTTTCTGTTGATTGCTCCTGCTTCTGCCCTTCTCCTGTACCCAGCACATCCCTAAGGACACCAGTGCCACATTTTGAGTTGGAGGGAATTGGTCGAGATTCTTTGGCTCTTTGTGAATTACCGCAACTGTTAACAAACAGATGTACCCCATGCATATTTATCATTACCATTGAAAATTTGATACATTATATTAGAGTGAGTGAGGCTAGATTTTGTTTCTGTTGGCATAAATATCATTCTTTTTTTGTTTGGTTTTCATTATGCCTACCACTCCAAAAATTTTTATAAACTTCTGTGTTTCAAGGCCAATCTTCTCTGATCTCCAATTTGATTATAGCACTTTTGACATTCATACGATACAATAAAGACTGAGGACAGCTTTTTATTTAAAAATCTCTACTGGCTGCATCTTTCTTCAGTTTTGTTTACTATCTAACATACTCAAAATTCTGTCTCTGGTTTCCTGAGTTACTTCTCAACTGGGGATTTGATCTTGAAACACATATACAACCTTCTTTAATTTGCTAAAAGGCACTGTTCGTAGAATTGGCGTCAATGCTGTAAAATGTTCTGCAAATGCAGAGAGCAAGACACATGGGATCTGGCTGTGACACTACACTTTTGAAGTTATTGTTGGCATAAACACTGTCTATTATCAAAACACTAAATCAGATTATAAAAATAATGAGTGGTGGTATATTTCATCTCTTCTACTGACAAATAATAATTAAAATGAGTATTTTTCTTCTGACAATTTAGCATATACTCTGAAAATCTGAAATGATGGATAATTTCACTTTTGCTGCTTTTTTTTTTTTTTTTTTAATAAAGCTTCTTCACTCCTTGCATCTCTTTCTACAATCCTTATCATCCCTCTTTTCATAAAATACTCAAAAATGTCATCTCAGGATAACCTTTTGCTTGCCCTTTCAGCAGATAAATATCCTCTAAAGAAATCAAACTTCTATTTTCCAATTTCCCACTTTGAAATGATCAAGAGCAGAAAATATACAAATAAATACTGTTATGATTCTTATTCCGCAGCTCAAACCATCAAATTATCATTTGACCCATTTTAATAATTTAAAACTAATTTTTTTTCTTTTAATCTCAAAAATGTCAATTAAACACTATCAGTTGTAATGATAGCCTACTGCCTTTGATGAAAATGATTCATTTAGAAATGCAGACCTATTTTATGGATTTACTAATGACATCCTTTAAAAATTAATAAAAAAAGGAGCAGATTTAATACTTCCAAATACTAAAAGTGAAAAGTATATTACAGTATCAGTGTTGTCACTGAGACAATCTGCAAAAGATCTGGATTGGGCCCATAAGGATAGACCAAATGGTTCTGGTCCTGTTTCATTCCTTATTTTAAGGTCTGGAAAATATGGAAGAATGCTGCTTACAGTACTACCTTTACAAATGGTAAAAGTCAGAGGTGGCTTGAGCCAACTGACCATTGCTAACTGCTGGCTCACTGTACTAAATTTAGCTTTCTAAAAATGTAGCTGAGGAAAAAGAAAAAAAAAAGCGATGGAGAGAGCAGGGAAGGTTAAAAGTAGACAAATTTTGATTTAGAAATAAAAATAATGTAGAGAAAAGAAAGCCATCTATATATTTTAAAAAACTAGGTCATGGAAGGACACAAAGGGAACCATATACAAATGCCCATTTTTTGTCTTTTCCTATGTCCTCCATCCCAATTGACGTCAAGGCTTTTTTCATTTCCAACACCTCTGCAATGGAATTCTTGAAGTGCAGTATTTGCCATAGGACTGATTCATGTTCATGACATGAATCAGCTCTCTGGTATTTCTAGCTGTATACAAATGAAATTAATTTCTTTCAAAGCCATTGAAACATCTCTGAGTATTTCTTTGACTTTGCTCCGGATATGCCCAAATGTAATGAAAACTTGCTAGATGACTAGAGTTTCTTGGCAACTGTAGATGATTAAATAAAATAAATAAATTAAAAAGTATAGGTGTACTTTCTGTTCAGTGTAGTTCAGAACTTTTCTGCCAAAATATATAACTTTGAACATAACTTTACAGTGGGGAACACTGGAGAAGCAAAACTTAAGAAGAGATATGAAACACAGAAGTTAGACTGATTTTTACTTGCCATTGACTTCATTTTTAACTATTCTGGTTTGATTTTCTGAAAATCTGTAAAGCAGAGCACTTTCTGATAAATGCCATAGGATTTTACTAATACCTGAAATGACTAAAAAAATGAAAGGAGATTTCTGTATCCTATATGAAACTAAGACAAATGAATAAAGATGGGATATAGGTAGAACTTTTTGAAAGATCCCAACCTAAATGTCATTCTGCAGACCCATCATGGTGGTCTCACGTCAAAAGAATCTTCTGCTATCAAGATCTGTATCTTTGTTCAGCAATGGAATTTAGAAATGAGGAAGAAGAAAAAAAAAAAACCAAAAAACCAACAAACCAACATTCCAATATTTAGCAACATCCTTCAGTCAATCAAGGAGCAAAGTAGACTTTCTACATAACATAAGCATCTGTACTTCATCAAGCCAATGCAGGACTGGCCAAAAAAATGAGATATCCTGGAGACTATCACTGAACTAAATTAAAATAAATTAAATATTGAATAAGTTCAAGTATTTGCTTTTCCAGGTGGAAAGAATTACACATGTGCATACAATGACAAAAAAAAAAAAAAGAAATCTTCTGTGCATTTGGAGTATTTGATGATTGAAAAAATCTCCAGTTTCAGTCTGAAGTGCATGGATGTACTAGACTTTGTGATAAAGTGTATGATGACTCCAACCAAGACTGTCCCCTTGAAACGACAAATAATGCAGAACACTCACAATGTTTTCATTTATCTCTTTCAGTTTACCTGCACCCTGAATGTCAGGATGTCAAATCAGGAAAACCTTATGCAGAGTGACCCGTGCATCAGATCAGTATATCACTTCTTCCTTCCCACTTGTAAAAAATCTTCTGATAAACAACTTGAATTGATTTTCAGTTAATTCAGATGCAAGCAGATACTATTTTTAGCAAGAACTCCCTGTCCTAGACTCCCAGACTCTGAGACTGAAGCCAGGCCCAAGCTTATTCAAAGTGAGTACTGATAAACCATTGAATTAGTGGAAACTTAGAAATGCTGGTTTTAACACATTTTGATCCTCAGCTCACTCAAACATAGAAAGGTAAAAGTTTTAATGTTTGGTTAGCATTTTGAAATCCCGGTAGGAAAGAATGTGTGGACAGCATCTGGAACCTTATCTAGAAAAGTGCAACCACAGCCCTACAGCTACTGCTGTTCCTAAAATAAAGGGTGATTCAGGTGGCCCTCCCAGGCTGCAGTACTGGGCCTCCTCTGCAATCAAGTACTTGCATAGTCAGGCTGGGAAAGACATTTAAGTGACTGCAGTCCAATGACTTAATGGGGCATAGACTCCTAAATACTTCTGTGGGCAAGACCTGTAGGGCAGAGCCTGCCTAACCTTAGATATCACTGACTCTGCCCATCGACTTCATAGGCAGCCCTGGGGAGTAGGATGGCTGAAAGCTTACTGCTGTTTCAAATCTAAACCAGGTATGTAAAAGTAGATGCCCTGACTTTTGCTTCAGTGATTCTGATGAGATAAGAGAAAAAGAAAGTAGTCTGGCTCCAACCTTCATTATGATTTTATGTAAATTATTTTAAGTAGAGATTGTTGCCCTCCAGTGAGCGAGGATCCTGAAGTTGATCTACTTTTTAAAGCTAGTTTAGCAAACTTTCAAAGATTTTGCAAGTAAACTTTATATTTGCTTGGAAATCCACAGTGATGGTATGGTGTGTATGTTCCAGTATCATGAAAAATACCTTTAAATACCTCAGTGCTCTTCTTTTATTCATCTACCTTTCCATTCTTGCATTATAGAAATAGTACATTCTCTCTCACTGTGAGAAAAATCACACTGGAGAATTATTTATTCAGGTAAGATTTTTTTTACAACATTTATAGGCTAATCGTCTATGTAGTTCTTACAAAATTTTATTTTAAAGTCTCTATAAAGAACTACATATGGGACTGTCGAAAGAAAAAATCAGAAAAGATTGTGGTGATGGATGCTAAGGAACAAAAAATTAGGATGTATTAGCTTACACAGGATTTCACAGACATTTCTACAGAATCCCACTCTTTGTACTGATTTTAGAGAATTTCTTCATAAAGGTAGATCTTGAAATTTTCTCATCATCATGCCTGAATGAGCTCTCAAATTACAAATATACGCATATCTACTAGAAAGCATTCTCCTGAGGCTGAAGTTCTGGCATCAGGCTTAGTCAGGAAGGGAAACCATAGAAAAAAGACATGATAGTCCTGAATCCTAAAAGGTTACTGTTCTCAGTAAGAAATCTCAGCTATTTACAGCACTAGGCACAAAAAAAGATACCAAACAGTTTCCCCACAGCCAAAATGGGAATACATCTGGATTTGATATTCATTCCTTTTCCAGCAAATGGCTGTACCAAGTTAGAATTTTCAAAATGTCTATCACTTTACATACATAGATTTAATTTAATTTAAAACAAGGCTTATTGTGTAAATGTATTGCATCTTCAAAGAGAGGCTTCCTCAAAATCATAGCATGAGAGCTTCCCGTGGTTTCCATGGAAATGACCTTTCACTATTTCCATGGTAATGGATCTAGTTTTATATATTTCTCTTTTATGAGACTTTATTATGCCAACAGAGCTACCATGCAGAATATAGTCCTTAACTTATGGATGTGAACTCACTGAGAGAAATTATCTGGCTCCCAAGCCCCATGGGCATGCTAAGCTTTTGTATGTCTTTTTAGTACTGTGCAACAGACTTTTGAGAAAGATCACCTATTGCAAATTGTCAGTAGAGAAATGCTGAAATATTTTGCCCATTGATATGTTTCTAAAGGAGTCTCTGGATTCATCTGCTGCAGTCTTTTCCAGACTGCTCCACTGCTCCCAAAGGCAGAACAGCTGGAAAAAAATAGAATGGATTGAGAGCTCAGAGTCTTCTATAAATTCCAGGCTGTTGATCACATCCTGCTGTGGAATAAATATTATCTAGGGCATTTATTGAAAATCTATAGGCCCTTGAAATTACATAGGCTTGTTGATCTTTCTTTTAGAATTTATACTTGAAATTTTTTCTTCCCTGTTTCTGGTTTGTTTTTTTTGTTTGTTTGGTTTGGTTTGGTTTGTTTTTTTGTTTGTTTGCTTTTTTGTTTGGTTGTGGTTGTTTTTGTTGGGTTTTTTGTTGTTGGTTTTTTTTGTTTTGTTTTGTTTTGTTTTTTGTTTTTTTGTTTTTTTCCAATTTTTATGGCCTTTGCTGCTGCCATTGAAAGCTAAAATCTTCTTCACCCTGGAGACAAAATGAATGGAAGCAGTGGATTCAAACACGTAAAACTGAGAGCAACAGAACAACCAAGGTATGCCAGTCCCCAGCATCCTTGACACATAAAGACACCTGATAAGTGCCTTAAGGTGTTATGGAGATGGGGCTTGGACAGGATGGTGCTGCCACTGAGTTTCACAGATAAAAATCCATACCCTTTGGAGTAAGGTTCCAGTAAGGTGCAGTTTGGAAGAAAATTCAAAAAAACATTTCAATAAAGCTTCTTCCATCCCTGTCACAAGATCTAGGGTTTAATAATAAAGTAAACCCCCTTCCATCCAGAAAAAGTAAACAAATTAAATCAGTGACGAAACCATTAGAGAAGTGCAAATCCTCAGAGAACAAGAAAAACACATAAACCTGATTGAGCAATTTAGTCTGACTCATGTCTAATTGGTGATGATGCATAAGAAAGGAAGAATTCAAGCCTGTCATTCAGGTTAAAGTTTTCTGGGCTAGACATTAGAAAAATGCTAATTTTTAGAGTAAGTTAGACGTGAGACAGACAGAGGTGGCTGCAAGACAATGTTTGCATGCAGCAAAGGTAAAAGAGCCATTTTCCAGCATGAAATTTAATTTTTATGCTTTTTTTTTTAAAACTAAAAAATAGGTCAAAATAGAGAACTTGCTCTTAGAAATGTCCTAAGAACTAACTCCTTTGTCTACTTCAAAGAAGATAATAACCAACATACAAATCACTTGTCATTAAGCAGTCAAGTGGTATAAAAGCACATATATTACTTTACATTACTGTTAAAGATTATCTAAAATGCTAGGATCATCAATTATGCTTTTTGTTAAGGTACTGCAATGACAATGACTATCAAGGCTTCAGCCTGCTATCATTGAAAACATTCCGCTCCATTTAATTCTATTTCTTATACATTTCTAAATGAAGAGCACTGCAAGTAATGACTTTTATTCTATATATTGAACTCACAGCCTTGTCAGAGAAATGTTGGGGCTGGAAATACTTAGACAGAACACTCAAAGAAATATGATGTCTGAAAAAACTGACCTCATCTAGCTTTAAATCTCGACAAGGTTCATGTTTACACATGAGCTACTTAACATTTAGGGTTAAATTCATAGGACTGATTTTGGCCACTTACTTCAGGATGAAATGAGATCAATCAATGCCCCCAAATTGTTTGTTTCTCTCCACTAACTGTAAAGGGTGTCTAGGTGATTAGATCATTCAGCCAAATGAATTTAATCCAAGATAATTGCAAACAACTGACAATACTAAAGGACGGCATTTATTTTTCTGGAAAGGTTTTTCTTACACAGCATTTTTGTGTCACTGGTTCTTTAGAGAAAATGCTTAAAAGAGTTTCTGAAATTATTTTCATTAGTGAAGTTCGTATCTTTTTTGATGATTATAGATTTTTAATTTTATATCTTTTTTTTTTCCTTAAAATTCTTGAAATAGTCCTGTTTAAAGAAGGCTCAAAGCCTTTACTTAAGTGAAATATTTGCTTTTGGCAACCAGCTATTTTTGGATATGACAGTGGATTAGTTTTCTCTTAAATAATGCTGATTTCCCATTTATTTCCACTGTAGCTTGACATTCTTGTCACACTTACAAAGACAGACTACCTAATTTCTTGTCATGGTCTATAGTAAAGATGTTTACAATGGTACTTGTAAAATGATTTGGATCAGGACAGTAATATACTGCTTCCGTTTTTAAAGGTATAACTCTAAGTGATGTCAACACTTGGGTAATACTACAAGGTAATACTCTGTCATCCTGAAAAAGAACTATACCAACAAAATAAATTATCTAAGAAAGAATATTAATTAGAAAAGAAAAAAAGAAAAATCAATAATTTTGCAAGTCTGGAGAGAATGGACCAGCATAAAAGAAGACAAAAAACCCCAAAGCAAACCCATAACTAAAACCCACAAAAAAGCCATGTCAAAATACTTTTAAAAATAAAGCACAAAAGCAGAAAGAAGCACAGAGACTTAACACTGTTGAAGCTTTATTACTGTATTCCTGTGGTATGCAGGTATGTCACCACAGAGACAAAAGTGTCCTGTCAGAGACTTCTATAAAAAGAAGCATACCAATGGCAGAAATAATTGACTTAAAAGTGCACCTGGAGATAAATACCAAGTGTACTGGTTGTAGAATGATGTCTCAAAGTTCTGTCATTGAAGCACATACAGCTGAAGCTCCTTCCACCTCTGCCTCCCGTGAAGGACAGAGCAGTGACATTCCTGTCTGCAATGGAAAAATTGCCTTGGTTCTGCAAGTGAGCCCTGTGGTTACCCTCTCTTATCAAGGAAAGTATGGTTTTCTGGCATGAAATGAGGTTGGTTTCTGTGATCTCTGAACAAGCCTTTGGAAAGGTCAGTTTGAAGAAGCTGGAGAAGGAAGACATTTTCCAAACCACCAATAATGCTATCGTCAGGCATATTGCTGTGTACTGTCAGACCAAAAAAGTAATGTTTCTGAGAGCAAAATGAGCTCTTACATTATTTTGCAATTAACGTATGTTCCAAATGATAGATTGTGTTTCAAGTATTTAGCATTAAAATAAAAAAGCAAAGGCGAAAGGACAGATGATGTGATGCTTCTGGAATTGGATTCACTGGTATAATCTTTCTACACTTTATTTTCTGATCCATCTAAATAGCTTTGTAGCTGGTTAAAGCATCCCCTGTACCTCTCAACTGTAGGAACTGTCATAGCCATTTGGATTCAGAAAAGGATTATGTTCTCCACTGCTTTTAATTAACATCTTTCTGGCCGTAGTCAAAGCAACACTTGAGCAATTTCCGTTTAACATTTCCCATCTATCTGAATTCTAATCCACCCAATCCTTTTGATAAGACATTGAGTAGTGGCCTGAAAATAATGTTGCGAAGAAGTTTGAGAAAGAACCTGGCAAGGGAGAAAAATTGCAAGGTTAAAAATCTTATAACCACTGGTTACTAATTTAAACTGCTAATGGTCTAATGGAGCTGGAGCTAAGACTCCTATTGATTAGCTGAGGTTTGCAAAACATTCACTCCCAAATATAACTTGTATACAGTTACATTTACAGGGCAAACAAGCTAAAAAAAGAAGAGCAGCTCTGCTGCACAGTAGTGGCAATGAATGCAATAGCTGTGAAGCTCCGTGATGGGATATGACATGCATTTCTCCATACATTTACATTTTAAAGTTTTAATGAAAGCATATTGTCAGGGAATGCCAAGCCCACTACGTATTTTCCCTTTGCAGTGCAGTGACAAGATCCTGCTTCATGTTGCAAACAAGAAAACATTTTGTATTAAATGGGGAGTGAATATACAAAAATGAAATTGAACAAGTTCCTACAGCAAATCTGCTCCCTATCAAAAATCTAAGGGAAGCCATTTTCAAAGACAGAATCATTTTACTCCTTTCCTCATGAAGCAGGTTCTTATCAGATTTTTAAATGTTGGCTGTTGGGAAATTTTCCCTTTCTTCAAGGAAACTGCAAAGATGCTAGAGCACTTCCTGAAACTTCATCAGAAAAATAATTTCTTCTATTAAGAAAATAAAGTTGAATTAATTCATGCATATAGAAATAACTGAGTCAGACTGTTAAATGCCTTTTAACATCTAACTTTATGGATTGATGGTATCACTTGATATACAAAAATCTGCAAAAACTTTAAAAATGTAACATTCATAAGATCAAAATAAGATTTAATTTAGAGCGCTTTCTCTAGGGTATTGTTTTTGAGTTTATCTATGTTCAAAAACTAATTAAATTGTCACCCTCAGTCCATAATAAACTTTTTTCTTTTTTTCCTTTGATAATGGCTATCGGTTATGAGATTTTAGTTTATTTTGGCCATAATCTGGCTCTTACTAAGCTAAAAAAAAAGCATGTTGATGTATCGTATTCAGTATGCCTAAATGGCCTAGAAACTGGTGCTCATCAGTCTCACACATGGCTCTTAAAAAATCCCAATACAAGAAGTCTGTCCTGCTTAGGGAAAGTTACCATATCCTAATTCAACAACCTCTTTATTTTTACCACCATTTTACCAAGCTATTGCAGTATTAAAAAGCTTTATTAAATGAAACTTAGGATGTGACTTCTGCTTATGGATACCAGGTATCATTTTTCTGTCACTGATATCAAATTATTTAAAAATGAAGGCAGGATTCCTCAACCTCAGGTAAAGTTGGATTCTGCACACGGGAATCCATCCATCCAGCACTGGATGACACAACCCCTGGCACACCAAGGAGCACTTACAAGTGCACTGTACAATACTGAGTCTAACAGGGCTCCTCGCAGATTTAGCTGCCAGCTAATACAAGCCTGGGTTACCCAATCAGGTTCCAAATTAGGTTAATAACTTAACTTTGGCAGTAGTATTGCAATAAAAAGATACATAATTCATAATGGAAAAGGCGACGATGTGAACCTTAGCAAAAAGACACAAAACCATACATCAAGAGACAATTATAGGTCCCAAATACAGCAAGCCAAGCAGGTGATGACTATCATCAAACCTGTCAACAGGCAATGTGCCAACTTGCAATCCTGATGACAGTGAGTGTTTTGTTTATTCTGTTGTGAAGTAATGTTGGTGTGCTATTTCTGGTCTCTGGCTATATTTACAAGAAAAGCACAGGATCCTACCTCCTTTTGGTCAGCAGTGTTTCCTCACATGCGAATACTTGAACAGCCGTTCCCATTTCCAGAATTAAAAGTGAAAATGGTTCTCATTTGGAGTATCAGCGCTTCACTGTAATTGAGTGTTGAGTTAGCCCCATAGCAGATCTTTAATGAGATAAATGTTATTACAGACTGTTAAAAAATAGTTGAGTATGGCGAAACTATCTCTCTGCAGAGATCTGAGGGCTCTCTTTAGAGCCTGAATTTCAGATTCTTTTCGAAGACAATTCAAAACTGTTCTTTGGTCTTTAAAGAAGGAGTCACTCAGAAAGAAAGATCTGATTTTCTGTATGAATAGCGCCATTAAAGTTAACGCATTTTGTAAGTAAAGTATTCAGCTGAGTATTATCTGCCATTAAGATAATTAGGTCTAATTTTGCCTTGGACCTTAGTTGAAGCTTTGCAGTGGGAAATAATTTCTAGAAGTTTTACCTATTTAAACAGACAAGTTAAATAGGGGATTTTGAAAGACATATACACTTCTAGCTCATTCTCAAATCAGATTTGCTTGACATCAGAATTACATTTTTAATGTGCAAAACCCTAGCTAACCATAGTTAAGGAGCTATATTGGGATTTCTGAATGGAAACTATCAAGCTATATACGTCTTCAGATATGCAGATTTGCAGTGCCAGTGAAAGCATCTTGAAAAATTACTATCTCATGATAATACAGGTATGCCATACGAGTTGTCAAACATGTACAAAAATGACCTAAAACTGTGCCACTAGCAATTTTCACAGTGACAATGCTAAATGTTTTTCAAGATTTCATCTATAAAATTAGAAGCCTCATCCTCTTTTGGTTAAGTAAACAGCTAAACAGTAGTCCATTTCATGGGGAATAAGATTGTTTTGTCCTTAAAAGAAAAATTATACCATCCTCTTGCTTAACCTTTTCAGTCACCGCTAAACATAGAGTCAAATAGAAACTTCTATATCTGATCAAAACAATTGTCACTGTTTTTTCCAGATAAAGAAGGTCAGACATTAAAAAAAAAAAAAAAATGTTATTCCAAGCTTTACAGAGCTCAATTACCTCCTTACTCAAGCAAATTCCCCATTGATGCCACCAATATTTTTACCTCAATTACTACTGAATCATTCAATAATAGCATTAAAAAAAAAAAAAAAAAAAATC
>VZTG01007648.1:526817-552464 GCA_013397845.1 Melanocharis versteri
CTAGAGAATAAAACTGAAAGCTTGCAATAGATTGCACTGTGTACTGTATCACTGCATCTTTCTCCAGCATTGTCATATTTACTTTTTTTTGCATTGGGAGCTATAAAACAGATTTTTGGATATTCTAAAATAAGCATGTTTTTCTATGTTTTCCCCACTATTTCATCCAACTTATTCTGTATTGTCTCCTGGATTTGGCTGATATACAAAACAAGATATATTTTATCTCGCCCTTGAAGTCCAATACAGAATTTCTTGAACCCATACTGAATCTCCAGCAGAAATTACGGAAGTGCCAGGAGACACTGTGTTCAATGGAGTAGCCTAATTTACTCTGAAGTAAATGGAATCACAGTACTTTGTAACAAGGCACACCTGATTTAAATCATGATGATGTTAGACACAGATTTACACGTGTTTGAGGAATGTGGAACTTAATCAAGATACCAGTTTAAAAGGATTTGAACAAGAAAATTCAACACAAAGCCTCAACATTGTACAAAACAACTTCTGAAACTTTATTGTGAGTTTTAAAGTACATTTAGAAAGGATCTTATCCTTAATATCATTAAAAATAAATTTAAAGAAATCCACATACTAGTAGTTTGAGCAAAGTTCAGTACAGACTTTTTGAAGTCACAATATATACATTGCATGAGAGTGCAATAAGCTTCCAATTACATTAGGTATATATTTCTAAATTAAAGAGCTTTGATTTGACATGTGTGAGAGGCATACTGTTTACAATGAAAACATTTTACAAAATATAGCAAAGGAAAAATGGAATTTAATACATTTTGAATGTACAACTACTTTATACTTTTTTTAGGTAGTTCTTTACTCAAAGTGTACAAAAGTCCATTTTTAAAGGACACCTGTTCATTTGCACTGTCCAATACTGATTAGAAATTATAGTTTTAAAGATTCATTACTATACATATCAGTGAATTCTTATTCAGCTCCATAGCCACTACAATGAAGAAAATATTACAGAATCATTGACAGCATCTTCTTCTCTCCTAAACTATGCATAGATAAATACATAGCAATGGTGCCTATTACTACAATAAAAGTGAAACATTTCACCTGATTTTTGCAACTATTCTTTGCATAAATATAATGCATTGTATATATATATTAGTTTATTGAACAATCAACTGATTGCTTATTTTAACACTCAGTAACATACAGAAGTACATACACTGCTATCCTTAAATATTTTCCACTCCGTAGCGGCTCATAAGATTCAAAAAATCAACACTGTAAATTTGTAATTCTCAACCTGGGGAAAGAATATCCCTCAGATGGACTGATACTATTTATACATGTTAAACTGTATTATGAACCCATAGCGTCCACCTCCAAAATACATAACAGGAGTAATATAGTATACTGTGGCTACTAACTACTGCATAATCATTATATAGGAAATTGTCACATCAAGTCTTTTACATTTATGATTACTCATTACATTATATCACACACAGAGCAAAACTTTCCCAACAGATGGATCTCCTTTTCTACAGTTTTTCATGTTTTAGAGTAAAATCATCACACAGTGACAATGTTATGTCTGGAGAAGTATGCAAAATGTGTTTCCTTTTTCAGGATAAAAGAGTAAGCAGTAAACTACTAATTATTTTACAATCAGGATGTAAAATTAAATTTTTAAAGAGAAAGTCAAGTTTTCAGCACTGCAATTAAAGAAACTATGCACTGGGGGTGTGGGACTGTCACTCAAAACTGTGTGAAAAGCATACCAGAAAATTAGTTAGCCAATAATGAATTAAAAGTTGCACTTTCCTTTCAAACAGAGCACAGTAGGGTTATGTGATTTGTGTCCAACCACTCTGCAGTGTGTTATCTGAACAGCTCAAAGTATTTGCAAAGGACAAGACAGCTTTGCATTCATTATTGCCTAATAAAAGGAATATGCTGAAACGTGTAATAACCAGTGGTGGATTTTTAACCACCACCAAGGATGTCTGGGACATTAAGATCTGCAGAAGAGAGCACGTTTTTCCTTTCCAGGGTGGACTAAAACCCATCCTACATGGATTTGCAAAAATCCACGCTACATGGATTTGCTTACCTGCATTCTCTTTTAACCACAGCTAAAATTAAGCATCTTGCACCAAAGAGCTTCACTGCCTTTTCAATATAGCTGTCTCTTCAATGGAGAAAAAGTACTCTCTGTCTGCAAAACACTACCAATAGCAGTGATCACTTGGAGGGCAGACATTGCAGTTCAGATGCAAACCCCCTCTTTGCTTTTTCCTGCTAAATGTAGTAGGCTAGGCTTTCAGCTGTCATCCCTGTTAACAGCAGGAAGAAATATCAATAATTTTGCAGCTCCACGTGATGTTTTTCACTTTTGCTGTCCACTAAGCCACCAGAAACTTCACGGTGACAAGCTATAAAAATATGCACCACGATTTTGCCTAATATCCATGCAAGAAGAGTACAGCAAGCCCACTGACTTCAGTCATGCTACACTCGCCTGTCCACCACAAACAGCAGCACACAGGTGAGACTGAACTGCCTTGGGAACCTGAAGGGAAGGGAAACAAGATATCCCTGGCATGGCTCCTGGAGACAAGGCAGGTTTAATGGCATGCTGACAGCCTGTACTTTAAGACTTCTTCTTCAAACAAACAAACAAAAAAACAAACAACAAACAAACAAAAAAAAACCAAAATACCAAAAAAAACCCAAACAACCAAAACCAAACCAAAACCAAACCAAAAACACACAAAAAAACCCCAAAAAACCCAACAAAGAAAAAATACAGAAAAAATAACAAAACAGAACAAAACAAACCCCCAAAAAACAAAACAAAACAAAACAAAAACCCAAAACAACAAACCAAACCCCCCCCCCACCAAAAAGCAGAAGCTTTACCAGCCAGAAACCTGCCCAGTATTACTGTATTCGAGTGTCACTTTAGGTTAAAAGGAAATCTTTTAGCTTACATTATGTGGCACATTTTTTCTCTATTTCTGTTTTAAAGACACAAAATAGCCCACCCCTTCCTTTGACATCTTCAAAGAGAATAACTGAAGCCTTCCAGGATCCTTGACAGCTTAAGTATACAGTAGGAATAGTTGACAATTACATTAGCTTTTCCCAGTGTGCAGAAAGGATGGCTAATGGAATTAATGAATCGTTTGCTGTTCCACTAGTCAAAAGTCTAAATAACAACATGACCTTCAGTCAATGCTGCTGAAGAAACATTTCCTTAAACAATTCACAATCCATGCGAGACGACCTCAGATTGCAACTGTGTGTATGAGATTTCTCTTCTTTAATTTAGTCTTTCTTGTGTAGACCTACATAAAGTTTAACCATTTGCACCAGTTGCTATTTTCCCTAATGACTGTTTATACCAAACAGGGAGGAAAAGAAAAGTACCATGATCTAAAGGCCAGGTCAGCTATTATGAACACAAAATCAAGTAAAACTTCCATTAAGTAAAAAAAAAAATGTTCCCAAGTTTACATTTTTCTTAGAGAGGTAATAAACAATGTTTATTGTATATTAAGTTTGTTTTCAAATAAAAGAGAGTTTTAAAAATAAAGATTAATAAGTCTCTTCTCGCTTCTCCTTGTTTCCACTTAATGTAAATCCACTGCCACCAGTGGTGGGATTTTTGGTTTAAACCAGTGTGAAAAGAAATCAAGTATCTGTTAAAAAACTGCTATGTTTCAAACTGCCCATGTTTCATAGTGCTAAACAGTTCATTAAAAAACATTAATATCCCATAAGAACTCAGGGCTAGGATTGCTATTGTTGTTTTGAAATGGTATTTATCCAGAGCATAGTGGGAGTTAGTCAACATCAGGTCAGCACACGAACACAGACTGCAAAACAATTTTTATATGTTTTGGGTTTTTTTTAAAGTTCTAAAGCTGAAAACACTCTTCCTAAACAGGAACTGTATTTCTTAATTATCCTGGAAGAGAAGGGTTGGGCTAACCCTACATTTTTAATCTATTTTGGGATTTAGTTTAGCAGGATAAGAGGTTATAGTGGAGTAAAAAAATGATTTAGTACAGTGCTTACAATCCACTGATGCTTAATATAGTTGATCATCAAAATACTTAAAATGATAGTATTAAGTGATTTACGCAGTTGACATGAATGCTTATGACAGCCTTAGCCTCACAGTTGCATCTGCTTGACTTTCACCCACTTTATTTGAAGACACGCACGTGTAAAGATCAGTAGCAATTGCCAATTTGCCTGATGTACCACATCAGGATACAAAAACTTCTACGGATTTTCCCCCTCAGGTGCAATTTTGTCATATTCCATTAATCCTTTCAATCCTCCCCCAATCCTGCAGACTTGTTATTTAGTAATCCCCGATTGTTGTGGTGAAGGAACATTAGAAAGCCTCTGCTGTCCGCAAGGCAGAAAATTACAATGGTCATCTATTAAATTTGGCTTTCACAGTGCCCCCTTGGACCAAGCCTGCTTGTCACAAACACAACCAGTAGCCATAATGTCAGGACAAATTATCACCGATATCCAAAATGTCAATTTAAAACTAATTTTGTGTCTCGCAATGTGACCTCTTCAATACCCAGACAAAGGCTATATTTTTAAGGAGGGAGAGAAAAATCTTAAATCAACCCATCACATAGGGTAGCTTCATTCACTTATGCATGTCAGGTTTTCAGTTTTCAACTCCCAACCGGGAACTCTCCCACATGATTGCAACCCATTGTGCAACTGAACAACTTGGCTTTCTTCCACTTGAGTCAGTTAAAGAGAGATTACTGGAAGCATTCCTTTCCAGGGCTGCTCTTGTTAAATACAAGATTCTCTGTAAACACCAGTGTTTTTCTTTTTAATTCAACATTTTTACACTGCAAAATAATCTGTCTGTCTGGATCTTCTCTCTCTCTCTCACATGCACATGCACACAGCTGCAGGATTTCTATCTCTGATCATGTATATCCCTAACTTGTTTTTCCCAGACAGACAGAAGTAAAATTCATCTACTTTTTAGGAAAACAAACAAATAAAAAAACCCCAGCCTTCCATCAGCTTGATTAATTTAAAGCTGTAAACCTTGGTTTAATTCTACTGACATGAAAAAGTAACAGCTACAAGCTCCCAGTCAGGATTTGTGATTGATTATCTAGTGAAGCCTTTAAACAAACTCTTGTTTTCTCATTAGTTGCACTAAGGTCTTTAGTGACATACGCAACCACAACCTTTAATTAAGAAAGAAATTTACTAAATATTTATATATTTTAACTCTGAAAAAGAGGAAACAAATAAGCGAATAAATTAAAAAAAACCCAAACAGCCAAAGCTTCACAATCAACCACAAAATAGGGAAAATTTTAAAATAAAGCTCTTCTTAGGTAACTCAGATATTTATTGTTGTAACATTTTATTTCTCAGATCTGACTTGTCTTTTGGAAGTATTGTACTGCCACTACTATCTCATCCTTCAGAAATCCAACAAGACCTGATCCTTTCTACTGTAAGAGTAGCCATGAGTGTGATTACATGATCTACATGTTTGCCACCCATCACTTATGTATCTGAGCATAATGTTGTATAAATCACTCTTACTCACCCATGAGTACAGTGTATCCTGCCTCCATATCACTGAGCTAGTTTTGTTTGTTTCGATGTACACAGAGCATAAGGTGTGGGAAGTTTTGTGCAGAAGGATCATATTTAAGCTTGATGAGAGTACTGAAGCCTAACCCAAACAACACACTGAAAGAAAAAATAAAATAATTTTCTATTGCTAGTTTTAAAAATAGTTGAGACTTTGCTGTCGAATTTCGACATTTATAATACAATCAGAAGTCATCTACAGCGATACTAGCTATGTCTCCTTGCAACACTGTTGAAAACAGCAGGATAGTCTTACGGTAAAACACTTAAAAGGCTCAAAAACTTTTGTTTAAGAAATCTTAGCACATGCTGAGCAATGATACACATTCAATACCTGACAGAGAAATTTAACTGAAACAGAAGGTTTAGGTGTCTAATTCTGACCCTCGCAACTCTTCAAAGGTCATACTAGTAGTAGCAGGTACCATGTACTGCAAAACCCGTCATACCAGTCTGCACTGCTGCCTACATTAGCCCAAAGTAAACTGACACATGGACTTTGCCTATGGAGATGCTCAAGACAGGCCTTCTCATAGCACAGGCAGCATCCAACCACACCACAACCACCTATACAAGCCAAACTGGTGGCAAGGAGTTTCTCTTCTAGCACAGTGCAACAGCTCTACATGCCTTCGCATGAAAATTGCATCTGACAGCTCACTCTCGGTATCAGCATGGTGTTTCCCATACTGAAATCTTGAAAATATCTGCCCAGATCTCACAGGACCAAAGGTTCATGTAGTTGCAAATGCTGAGGACTT
Source organism: Melanocharis versteri (assembly GCA_013397845.1). Classification (NCBI taxonomy): domain Eukaryota; kingdom Metazoa; phylum Chordata; class Aves; order Passeriformes; family Melanocharitidae; genus Melanocharis; species Melanocharis versteri. Next base: position 533,219 of record VZTG01007648.1, read on the forward strand.
CCATATCAAGAAACAAACAGTAAAATGCAACTAACCCAAATGGAATCAGAAATACCTGTGTGGAGGTGCCTCGTGTTCTCTTCCAGTTAGAAACTCTCTCCTATCATACTGCTGATGCCTTAGTGATGTCCCTATGTGTTTTTGTTCTCATTTAGACTGTAAGCAACAGCGATTCAGCCAGGGAACTGCTTGCTAATGAGGAACCTGGGAGTTACAAACTGTTCATCTTGTCTGCCTTCTATCATGCTTTTGTTTAAAGGCATTCCTACAGAATATATTCACCTTTGATGTATATATGCCATAGGTCTCTATGGGAGAAGCTTCACATTGATTTGGGCTGCAATTGCACTGGATTTTCAGATGGCTCATTGTAATATTTGGCATCTGTTTTTATTCTGTAAAATACATCTTCAAATGTCATGAAATTAGATCTTCAGCTGTTTTCATAGAGAGATTGTCCAGTACTGTATGAGGACTTGGTTAACTTCTCAACTGGACAACATTAAGTAGTTTTGGATTATTCACAACAGAAGTAATGTTGGTCTTCATAAAACTGTTGAAAATTACTTTGAATTTCCTTCTGATGACTCTAGCTATTAACTACATACCAGTGCATGTTCTTTAGACAACATGAATAATGTACCTTTGGTCACCATCATGTCTTCTCTCTGAAGTAGAATCCTCAGTATTTCAATAGGTATATGTAATCCTGTACATAAAAGCACATGTATGTATCTGTTCTCATATCTATACATGTACACGCATAGTCACAAGGCAACATGTCGACTGGCTTCATACTCTCCTTGCTTGAATTATTTAGGCCCAAATAAAACTAATGCAACCCAAATAATTAGAAAACCTACACCAGCCAACCAACCAAAATTATTAGCACTAAAGTAAGCAGCTAAAAGATATTATTCACTGTTACACATTAAAAGAATCATGACTTTTAGATGGTGACATAGGATGAAACTTCATCAAAGAGACCAATTCATGGAATTTCTTCTTGCACAAAACACCATCTACCTCTTAAAGTTTTCAGACAGTGTGGCTGATGCCTTGCTGTTTTTGTTTTGGTGTTGGGTTGGGTTTTTTTCAGATTAACGACTGTCATCACTAATGTTTCCATTTAAAACATTCTAACCTCCAGATTAAATCGCCTTTCAAGTGAAATAGCAGACAACACCCTTAGGATTTAGTTCTGTGATCCTTATGAGTTCAACATGAAGCAAAAGTGTAGGCTTTTCAAAAGAACTTAGTATAAATTGTAAAATTCCCAGAGATTTTAATGCAAATCTTTTGCTAACCCTAAACTGCTCTGATAAAATTTTTGTCCTCCATGAACTTAGGATTCAGTTATGTTGTGCACAAAACCAGGACAGCTACTTTTAGATCAAATGTTACATATAGTCAAGTTTTCCAAAAACAAGCCCAAGTAGGCAAGGTGAAAGCATAATTGTAAAATAATGATGATCATCTTCAAACAAATAAAGGGTAAGTCAAATCAGAAGCAGTTTAATAATCACCTTCAACAAGTGGAAGATGTTAATTTCCAGATGTTTCCATTTTTAATTGATGATTTTTTCTGTGGTGTGTGAAAGCCAGCCAATTTTTCCTTCAGAAAAGTGCTTCTATTCGCTTAACTCGGAAAGAACTACATGCTTCTTATTGGTCTACTGCACCACGGGGATGGGATAAAATATGAAAGCAAGGATTTCTTTTTTCTAGCTTGGAAAATTAACTGTTAAGCTCAGTGGGGGCAGAAACAAAGGTGGCATTTAGATATAACTAATTTAGTATCTAACCAAAGCAGAGCCCTCTTGGAGGGAGAGAGACCAAAGGGAACACAAAATTGTACATGAATTATTTCTGAGTCAATTCCTATAAAAGCTGAAGAAGTTTCTTTTATACTCAAATGGATTACACACTTCCTTTTATAATATGCACATTGTTCACATTTTTTAAAGGTTATTTAATGAACAACAACTGCTAAGAAAGAAAGAATACTCTTTCTTTTTTTCAATACATTAAAGTGCAAAAGTCATCTGGAGATGAGGCCTTTAAAATCAATCTGCTTTTTAAAACACAGATTGTGGGACAGATCCTCAGCTGATATGAAATAGCTCTGTTAAGTTTATTGTTCAATTAGAATGCAATGTAACTATGATTACAGATTGCTTACATTACCATATGTTAATAAAATAGCAAACACAACTTGCAAATTTTATTCTTTGCTTTGTTTTGGCTGCTTTTAATTGCTTGGATTTTCTTTAATTGTAAGAAGTATATTTTGAGGGGATAAATTCTCATTTATGCTGTCAGACCAGGCTAATCATTCCCTACTTAGCTACATTTCTAAAGACCTAAGATTTTTCTTGAGAAGGGGCTTAGAAGCAATTGATTTGTGTTCATTAATCCATAAACATTTGATTTCAAATAAGATTGCCAGCAGACATAACCTCTTTGCATTGCTACAACAGAGACTTGATTTGATTAATCAAACAGCTCTGATTCACTGAATTGTGTACAGAACAGTTGTCCCTGACAATACTATGCAAATAGCTGCTCATGTGGTACTGGCATCCCAGATTTCTAAAACTGCTATGTTTTCCTCCATGAAGCCATCAACATTTTATATCTAATTCAGTTTTACTCTTCTATATAAGCACTACGGCACAGGACATGCATAGTTTTAATCCATGTTCTACCATTTGCTTTGAAAAAGAGTGTCACCCTTAAGATTTTATTTCTCTATACCTCAGTTTACCATTTACTGAAAGAACAATAATGATATTTCTGTATTCTAAAACACTTAAAATTATATAAACAATTATATATACATACTTCTATGTGTACCGCTAAAAATAACTTTTTTTTAAATTTTATTTTTCAGGAGCTATGCAACATCATATCTCATGTAAGTATTTTTGCCTGTTCTGTTTGAAAGAGCTGTCATTTATACAGAATTAAATGCGTTGGTTTCGGGAACAGGAAATCTTTATATTTTAAAATTCCAAAATTAAATATGCCAATTAGGTCTACTTATTTAATACTAACTGTTGATAAAACAGCACAAGCCCATAACATGCAACAGATGTATGATTCACTTCCTAACAGACAATGGTTACTCCACGGGAGTATTTGTTCATTCTCCTGTGAAATAATGCAAAGGTGAAAAAAAAGTAAGCCTGCAGTCAGAGTAAGAGAAAAGAGTAAGAATACTTTAGCTACCTTTTGTTAGGTAGGAAGAAAGTAGGAAGAAAAGCCAAAGTGCCTTAAAGAAGCAGAAAAGCTAAGCCTGCAGCATCAGCACCAAAAAAAAAAAAAACCCCAAACCAAACCAAAAAAAAAAAAAACCCCAAACCAAAACAAAACAACAACAAACAAACAAACAAAACCCAACAGTGAGTCACAAAACATCAATCAATAGATTTCTAAAAAGTGACTGTTCCCAAGCCCCAGAAGAAAACCTTCATGGACTTCAAAGTTCAAGAAGAATCATGGACAGAAGGCTTTAGGGGAAGCAATAAAAACTGTGAAAGAAGCAACTACCTATTTTATTCCAGCGCTGCCTTAAATATTGCAGTTCCCAAGTGAGGGCTGATGCATCAACTGGTTCACCCTGATGGTTGACTCTGAAGAGCATTATGTAACTACCCACCAATAAAGACCCATCTGAACCTACCAAGACTTTTGCTTTTCAGGAAAACATATTCTTAATTAAAATGGACAGTTCTTCAGTATTGTGTCAAATAACTACGTTAGCTCAGAGTAAGCAAGAAACCTCAGCCATCCTATGCTGACTCTGCCAAAGTGCAGATTGGTTAAATTACATTATTTCTCATCTTCCGCTTGAAACAATCTGTTTCTTCTTATGATTCAGAGAACTGAAGGATGGACCTTCTGGTATGATTTTAGTCTAAACCCACCATATTGTTTTGGTAAGCTTCTTAACAAGTACTTCTGTATATTAAACTCAGTATTGTCGGTACTCCCGCGAGATAAATTAGCTTAGAAGCATTCAGCGTACATGCAGCCTCCCCTCATTCAACATGTGATAAAATGATAAACTAGATCACTCATGGGATTAGTGACAATGTATTTATGTTTCATAATTTATATGTATTAAAATAAAAAAATATGTATGTTAGTACTTGCATCAGTTACTTGTTTATGATTTGTGGTAGATTTTTCTTGCTGAAGTTTTATGTATTTACTGCATTTTGAACCACAGTGTGTGTACTCAATGGTAATTGCTTGAAGAATTACAGAACAGTTGGTGATTTCTATTCAGACTTTTGGCAGAGCTTGAAGTCTCAGTACAAGTGGAAAAAAGAAATCATCATTTGTTTTAGAAATAAAAAGTGTAACTCTTTTCATTATTACATTGGCATAAAGATGAGCAATTTTCACAGAGAAAAGAAAGCATAATGAGAGAAAAAAAGTTTTGAGAAAGAGGTCCAAGACCCTCTCCACAACTCTAGAAGTAGCAAGCCTTCCTACATTAGCAATCTTGGTTCAAAACTGGGATGTGGTCAAAAGTGAAACTTCTTTTAGAATTTCAGCTACTCTCAACTGGACTTTTTCCCAGCATGCAGATTAGGATAATACCCTGTCTGTGTTAAAAGAAAGGTCCATGACTCCAAACAGCAGGAGTGCTGAAGTCAAAACAGAATTGCCTGACGGAACTGAATAAGGAAGTCTCAACGCTGCACTTACTTATTTTTGTTTTTATTAACGGGAAAGATGTGCTCCCTCATACCCTTGTATTCATTCCAAGCATCTATCACCTGACTTTGTGTATGATGTTATATTGCTTGAAGATGATTCTCACAGCCTGAGCTCAAAATAAGAAGTTTCGACTCAATTGAAATGCAAAGACAAAATACTGCATTCCTTTCCCAGCTGAGCTTTTATTAATGTGCCAGATTAAGAAGCCTACTGTTCTACTTTACTGGATCAGAGTCAACACAGTTTGTCCAAGAAACTCAGAGATAAGGAGGAAACAGTTCTTAATAAGGCAAAATTCTCAAAAAAATAAATGGGGTCTTTGCCCAAGTATGTTCTGCAGAATTTAAAATAGTTATGTTTGCCTCAGCTAAGTCTGAAAAAGTGGACTGCTGCTTTTATGCCTATATTTTGGGACAGCTAACTCAATACAGAAGAGAATAAAAACAAACTTCTCCCTTCCTGATGTCGGTTTTTATCAAGCTTTAATCAACTAGGAATCCCCTGAAGAAAATTCACACAGCAAGTTGGAACAGCATAATCTGAAGCTCCAGTGGGTTTGGATTAAATATAAGGCATCTTACCACTGTGTTAAACTACTTAAAAATATCACAGACCATGGACTACAAATGTGATTATTTTGTCTCCCGTGATTAGAAAGTAACATTTATTCTATAATGGTACAAGTTCCTGTTAAGGGCACAGACTACCATAACAACTACACTTGAAAATATTTAATTTCTTAAAACAGTGGATGTAGTCTGATTTGCATATTCAACTGTTTTCATCAGTATCCACCTCAGTCCTTTTCTGTTAATTTCATGCTGTCCTGCTGTTCTTAAGATGTTAAAGTATCACAGATACTAAAACCTGAAACTCAATTTACATAGCTTGGAATTTTTTTCCAGAGATGTTTACCTTTAGACAATACTAAAAAATGTTGTCTATATGTATAAGTAGCTCAAAAGTGGGCCATGACAGACAGTGTCTATGTAGTATCAGAGATTATTTCAATGTGCTTAAAACTACTCCCTGCACATCACCCTGCAAACAAAGTAACTCAGAAAGTCAGAGCTACATATTTGGAACACAGCTACAGTAGAGCTACGCTTATAAAAGTGGCAGATTGGCAGCTCAGAGGTTAAACTGGTAATTGTGAAAAGGGACTGAGCTTCAGCTTCCATAATTCTTGCTATTTAAAGTGAATTAATGCTTCTTGTTTAAAACCAGATATTACTCAAGAAGCTGCAAGAGAAGAATGGGTGCCACAGGAAAGAAAGAAGTGTTAGAGATCTTTGAGCCTCCTTTAGCCTGTTAGAGGGAGGAAGAAAGAGGGATTACCGCACAAACATGAGGAGACAGATTAAACTCTTGATTACAAGCAAAACCATCAGGGAAACAGTTGTGATTTCACAAATACGAATTTAATGAATATGAAATAAGAATTGGGTTCAGATAGCCTTTACTTAGAGACCACTACATGCAGCCCTAACCTAAAAAAAAAAATAATTTGGGAGTAAATGATATTAGCATCTTTTTGGCCTTTGTCCATGACTATAAAATGGCATTAATATAAATGTGACTCAGACTCGAGATCCCTGGTCACTATTGCAGCCAAGAGCCTAAGTATATGAAATCTCTTTGGCTCTGCTAAAGCACTAGTGCTAAATTCTGGGAAATGATAACACTGATTCATCTCAAAACAGTCTATATATAACAGCAAGACTAGGCACACATAAAATTATGCACTATCTTGCCCCAAGGTTAGCAACATATTCCTAGTAGAAGGAAGAATGTTATTTTCATTCCCTGCAATCATGTGATAAATAGCTGTAGGGCAGATTCAGCAAGATCTCGAAGGTTATGATTTTACAATATAATGAATATGTGTCTAGCTCTCTGCCACCTGAAAAAGCAGCAAAACAAAGCAGGACTTGTCAGTATTTTGCTTATGGCAGAAATCAGACATTGTCCAGAACCCTTTATGAGACACACTGCTACTTCTTAACTAGTTTGATTACAACATTGACTCCAATACTTCAGCAGCTCAGCTTTCCAGCATATGGCATAATTGGAAGCAGCAGCCAGCAGGTATCACTTGTGAATGGAAAATGTCTCACACTGAGTAACTACTGACTGTATCAAATATGTGGTCTGGTAGGTTGGTGGGGGAAAATAATACTAATACAAGTATATTGAAAACGAGAGGATGGGTGGAACACCTATGCAGTATATGAGGCAAGCAAATTACCTAGAAAGTTCAGAATTAGAAAATATCAAAAAAAGTCTTTGAGATTAGTTCAAAAATAAAGAGATGAGACAACACAAAGGAACATTTTAGAGAAATATAAACCCCAAACCTATGGACAGTTTCAGCAGAAACTTTAAAAAAGGTGGAAGACACACTGAGAAGTGCATTCCTAGGAGCAGACTCAAGCTACTGAATAAAAAAACTCTGAGAAGGCAACTCATGCCCAGGACTGCTTACCTCACTTGCAAAGGAACTGACAGTTGTTCCTAGTCTACTCACTTATTGCGAACATGGAGTAGACCATGAATGCAATGTTTTATTCTGATCATGCTTCCTATAAAATACTGTGTTTTACTTCAGTAAAAATTGAATACAGGCACGTCTATACCATCACCATCACAATGTAATGGCCTGCGCTGAATTATTGTTTGATTTTGGTGATTCATATTGCTCCGTCTTAGGGGGTGACTGAGTTACAGCTATTGTACACAGCTGCAATCATTGGCAATCGAGCATAGTTTGCAGAACAGTAACACCAAAGTTGAAGATGTATGAAAATGCATTGGAATTACACCAGATGGTGATGCAATCTTGGCAGGAACACTTAGGAGTACCTCTGCTAATATCATCAGTATTATATGTGAAAGGCCAAGGACTTTAATTCAGCCACAGGACCAAATTGTATGGTTTAGCCAGACAGTAGGACAGACTCACTTGGCACCACTTGAGAAGTGTTAAAGCACCTAGAGTAAGTACACACGTAATTCATATCCTCAATGGCACCTCACTGCAAGACAGTGCAGCATGATTTCACGCTGAAGTAGGTAAGGTGGTATAAAATCCTGCTAATGATAAGGTATTGTAGTTTCACCTGTACATAGCCAGTAGAGATCAATCCCAAGTGAATTGTCCCAGGCTGACCTCAACCAGCTACGTCAAGGGGCAAAATACCTGCTTCTTGTCTCCACAAGGATTTTACATTTAGACAGATACCTCACAACAGCAATCTTGATACAAAACACTTTTTTTTTCCCCCAGTGAAGATAGAATCTTAACAAAAATAAGAAAAAGGCACATCATGTTTAGAGACTAATGAGTGTATAGCACAGTCTAAATGTAAATGAGGTTAGGTCTACCTCAGTCAATTCCATTGTGCAGAAAGAGACAAAACTGAAATTTCTCCCTTTATATTTCAAAAGATTTCTAAGAGCAGCAACAGGAGAAAATGTCATACAAATTGGCTCCACAAATAGAAAGAGCCATATGATTTCTTTGTGTTTACAAGACTGAAACTTCTGTTGCAAGAGTTAATGCGCTTTGTGAAAGTTACTATGGCATGGCTTATAAGCTTCAGCGAGACGTGGTGGCAGTTCAGATTTCATGACAGAATGCTAACTTATCTCTGATACTGAAAAAACTAATGAGGTGGTATATAGCTGCAGAGCGGTGTTACATGCAGTGATATGCAGGATTTTTGGGTTTTTCATAATCTGTGTAACTGTATAGATGTAAAAGTAATGAAAACCCAAAAAAGGCAGCAAAAGCTTAAGGCTTTAAAGCTGAAATAGAATTGTGTCAGTGTTTTCTAACGGAAATATGATAAATTTAAGCAATCTCAGAAAAAGCCCCTAATACTCCCACTAGCATTTTCTGCTGGGTCTAAGGTCTCATGGGTAGCGCTTAGGTGAAGATCACAATTAAGCTAACACAGGCAATTTATTCTCATGCTGGTTTTATTCAAGTCGAAGCAATGGCATAATGTTAAGCAGTCTTAAGGATTCTCTTTGTTATGCTTGTTGCCTATGGCTTTTAATTGAAGGTGCTATCACAGCATCCCTATCAGATGCCAAATGTCATGAGCAGTAGCAAGCAGGAGCACACAGTGCAGAGGGCTCTCCTGACCCCCAATATTTTTACTGAGGACAGCAAGATGCAAGATATAACACTTTTCAGTAGCTAGAGGCTTACTGAAATGAATTTCCACAATGCTGAATACAACTAAGGCTGGTATTTAGCACTAGGACATGAAAATGTTAAATAATACCAAGTGTGAGACAGTGAATGCAGAGCGTTTTTTAATGTGGTCACCACTGATCCAAAGAATGAAAGTTCTAAAATTGAGAATTACTTCTGTGACATACTTATGACAGATAAATATCATAGATGACAACAAGAAGTACTTTGTCTGGAAGTGATCTGCACCACCTATAAAGCCTCAGCAGGCACTGAATGAAACTGCTCTCCTGAAAAGTGCTCAGCACACTGCTTTGAAGAAGCAGACTCAAGGATCACTGACAATCTGTATATCACAGCAGCACTGCCAGCTTTCTTATTAAAGAGTAAGTTTTCCAACAAGTTCAGTCATCTTTAAACCATTTTGAAATGTAAAGATATATGAATGTTTTCATCTCTCTTCCCAATCTCCCTTTCAAATTGCTGAATTCAAGAAGCACTATACAGTTACTGAGTTGCAATCTCTGCTCTTCTGCTTTGTGATTTACATTTTTTGTCCTTGTTTTCAGAATCTATTTTCTATCATAAGTCTGTGAGATAGCATACGTATTACAAATTGTGAATGCATTATGCCATATATGAGAAAAGTATGAATGATCTTATAAAAAGAAAAGAAAAAAAGTGAGCAAGTAAAACATATATAATTATTTTGTCTCCTTGTTTTAACTACAATAAATACAGGATGGCTTCCCATATTATGCTGCTATCCAGATATGCTTCCAAATGCTTCAAATCCTTGAATCTTAAAGAAGATGGTTCATTAAAAGTATTTGTGTGGACACAAGCAATGTGTGGTTATGGGTTGGGTGTACTACAACAGGTTGTACATAAAATGTGCCACTTCTGCACTGTGATACTATTCATTTGAGAGGAAAACTAGGATTTCTAATATGTGCATAAATATGTTTTACAAAAATAAGCGTGCTCTGAGAATAAAAGAAGAGATTAAAAAGACAAACATGAAAGGACAGAGACAGTATCTCATAAAAGAAAAAGATGTATTTAAGCATCAGCCAAATTACACTATTTTTCATATCATTTATAGTGGAAGCTTGAAGACTAAAATACTTCATAAGCCATTAGTTTCTTGGTACTTTGTGAGGGATTAGAATATTTCTTAATCAACTGCTAAAGCACAGAAGAAGGCCGAAGCCTAGATTCAGCAAAGCTGAGTAATACTGAAGTCCAGGGATGTTCAGTGGGGATGCTATCAATAGACGCATCACAGAACTACAGAAATGCATCAGTTTCTCAGACCTTTCAAAAAGCACTTATGCTTTCATCCATTTCTTAGTCCAGAATTTGAAAAATCACATTAAGAAACAAAAGCTCTGATTTGTACTCAGGGAAGCAGATCAAACCCCCAAAACCATTACAAGATTCAAATTTCTTGCTGAAGGTTCTGGACCCCCTTTGCCCAGAGGTAGTTTTTGAAAGCCTACACAGCCCACCCAGAAGTGGTCCTGCCCTACTGGTTGAATACTTTAGGCTGCATGAGGTTTGCTGCAACGCATTAATACTACAGCAAGAACGAAGAATTACAAAATCAAGTGTATTTAAGTCTCATTCATATTTTCATCTCATTCACACAGGACTGACATTCACAAAATTCATACAGACAGTCACCTACAGCTCCATTGTCCGCCCGGACTGTACCAGCGCTCTCAACAGAATGGGCATCAGAAGCCAAGACAAACAGGATTGTGGCGGCCTCCCTTCGCTGTATCCATGTTTCTCATCTGCTACCCCACTATAGAAAAATATTGCCATTCCTAAGTTTAAGAAAGAAAAAAGATGCTGTAAAATAAAAATAAAATGTCAATCACAGCAGCGGATCACCTATCTTGTCTCATTTTGTACTTCTGTTGATTGACAACCCGGTGCTCTTGTAGCATACAAAGGCAAAAAATCAGGCGTTCATTTCAAACTGAAATGTTTGACAGATGTAACAGCTTTCTGCAATGAAACTGATGAAATCTCAAATAGCAAAGTCCATCTCCTGTACAGTAGAGAGATTAAATTTCAACAGGCAACGTTTACTGTCCTTAGCAGATGCAGATTTAATTTTGGGGGTGGGAAGGAGTGTTATTTGTTTGTTTTTGTTTGGTTGGGGGATTTGTTTTTGTTTGTTTCTTATTTATCTGGCAGTAATTAAAAATATGGGAGATGACTAGGCTTTGCAACTGGTACACAGACTACCTCCTGCTGCTCTGGATGCTGCAGACTTCAACAGGATCCACGTTTCAAGGTACTGTTGTCACAAACTGAAGGCAATTTCAAATTCTCTTGGTGGTAACACTAGCATGTCACTGATATTTTGACCTGTATTTTTTGCAATGGTGAAAGTGAAACAGTCTGACAACTGACTGAAAATTCATACTGCTATAGACACATACCTTTTACCAGAGAGGTAAGAGAAACATTTTTACACTATAATGTGAACGGCCTGTACTAAGGTTCACAGAACAAGGTAGCAAGGAACATGCAGTGCTGAGGAAAAACAGAAATATTTGGAACTGTACCAAAACAAAATAACTGGATGTTTCATTGCACCGTCTTACTAAAATAGATAGCTGATGGTCAGATAATGATTTAATAAACAGTCAGTAAGACTCTTTCTGCTGATTTGGAAGCCTTTGAATTTGAGTCATAATCTAAAGAAGACTTTCCCAAAGGCAACTGTGCACATACAGTTTTGTGCCCACATGCACTATTCAAATAATACCTTCACTTAAAGAAATACATAACCTTAAAACCCTTCTCTGAGCTTCAGTGAGAAAAATGGACTGGATAATGCTCTTCACCAGGAAAGTGAAGAATATGGATCATGCTGAATTATATTCTTCACTGGATGTGGGATGCATCTCACCAAGCTGTGTTGCTCAGCTTTGACAACCAGCTTAAAGCACCATATTTTCTTCAGGGTGGAGTAAATCACAAACCCACTGAAGCAGATTAGATTTGCTATACAATCAGAAGTCAGACAAGATGAATCCCACCATAGTGTCAACAGAAGCAAAAGGCACTTTGTGCACAGGCACGACCAGCTAAGTGTACTAGTGAAAACTGTACAAGTGATACTTTCTGTGAACATCACTGACAGAAATAAGGCTAGATCCACCATCAGAAGCTGGGCACCTGAAGCAATCATGATGTTCAGATATATTCATCACATGCTGCTAGAAGAGGGACTGGAATAACAACAATATTCCCAAAACCTATCTCACTGAATGGAAAGCTACTAAAAACAGGAGTTAAATATCACTCCCTTTCAGGCTGTGCCTCCTGTCAACACAAGAAGGAGGTGTTCTCTTAAAATTCATTAGTCTGCACCCTTCTCCAGAGCCCCCAGATTCCCCCCTGTAAAACCAAACTTTTGCAAAAACTTTATTCCAAAAAATTCTGGTAAGAGAAGACAGACCTCAGTCGTCAAAGCATTCCACCATGAAGTCCAGCAGAACAGCTCCATAGGTCATATGTAGAAACATATGCATTCTACAGAACCTGTACATCAGAAACACAATTGTTTCCATAACTTTACGTGTTTTGAAGGAGACAGCTATTTGTATCTAGCAGGCTTAGCCATTTAAGACATTCTACTACTGGCTACCAATCAAAAAGGGGCTGGAAGAATAGCAAATACCATGCATAATTAAAGCATGATCTTCCTCCTGACTTTTTTCAGTGTTTTAAAGGCTGTAGGACCTTACAAAGCATAGGTTAAATTACTTCATTTGATGAAAAATATTGTACAGGCAGATATTTAACACTTTTTAATGATTAAGAAAACCAATCAGAGATTTTTCTTACTAGTAACACATGAAAGCCTAGGAGGTACTAAGAACAAATGAAGCATCTGACAATTTCACTGGAAGGAATGAACGAATATCAGTTTCAGGCTACAAAGTGTTTTATAAATCAATATCAATAGTGATTCTCTTTTAGCTATCAGCCAGTGAGAATATCCGATTCCATTTTCTGGACTGGGAAGGGATTGTTATTTTAAAACTCTGCCTTTCTGCAAACCTGGGGGAGGAAACAAAGGAAGGAAGAAAAATCTTACAGCTGATCCTTCCCATTTTATCAAATTCAGATCAAAATAAAATATTTTTTAATTCACTCCTGATTATTTTACATATTTTTTAGATTTTGGAAATATTATCTCAACATCATCCGATTTCTTTTATAAAGAAGTTAACATTAGAAAGAGCTGCAGATGGAATAAATCAACAAATTTATCCCAGCTTGGATTCAACTTCAAATGAGGAACTGTTACTCTAGGAAAATGCTCTTTATAGTCTTCTTGTAACAGGAAGTGTGCATTTTTCAGACCAACTGTCAACTTAATAATATTAATATTTATGCACAAAAAGTTCAGTGTGACATTTCACAAAAGAAATGACAAAACTACAACATCAGGTCATAGGAAACTACACATTCTACACACCAAAAAATCCTGACAAATGCTGAATTACAAAGTTTTCTCTCTGTGCAACAGGACAACCCATGCCAAGACTTTTAAATAAATCTCTCCCCCTACTCACTTGCTGCAAAAGAAAAAAAGAAGAGAATGGGTAACTTTTGAGACTGGTACAATTTAGAAACCTCAGTATGATTACAGATCAGATTTTTAACTACCTTTCTCTGTATTATCAAATATAATTCACAGTATACACAAAACCCAAAAATTTAATTGGGAATGAAGGCCAAATCATTCCAAGATTTGAAAGTCCAGACACTTTTAGCAAGATCAACATGAATTTTGTACCAAAATTGTAGCGGCTTTTATGTTTTCCTGAAACCCAGGGGTCCCACGAATAATACACACATGGGTTTGTATGGCTACAACAATGTTGCTGTTCAAAATAAGTAACTTTTTTATTTCAAGTTTTCATTATTTCAGAACCAATGAAAAAGTAGCAATATCAATTTAAAGTATCTTCTGTCAAAATAGCTATTTCTGCTGCAAGAGAGAGTTTGTAGCTCACTAGAAAATAATCCATTACAAGAAAATTATTGCAACTCCATTAGGAAGAACTTTTTTGGTATGGTATTTTAATTAGAAGGGAACAGTTAACATGCATTTTGTGTCTAGACTAGCACTTAAAATTTCAGTTAGGTAAGATGCTAAAGCTCGTTATGAAGCAAATGTCTTTCTAAAAGATGCCAGTAGAAACGAACAAAAGATGTTCTCTTCCCCCCACACTTCAGTAAAATATGATAGCATCCATTCATCTCTTATCTACAGTCTGGTAAATCTTTCCACTCAATGGAATGTAATCTCATGTAAACCAGAAATGAACTGATTAAGTGCCCACATCAGTGTATGGGGATAAATCATTTTACATACATTGTGCCACAGGCTGGAAAGCCAAAGAAACAAAAAAAAGGAAAAAATAATACATGATTCTATGTACAGTTTTTTCTTCAGCGAAGACATGGACATTACAGAATGTATGCAACATGGCTGTACTTGAATAGCAACTGAGGAAACTTATGAGCGTAGATTTTACAGACTTCCATGATGTTCTATGAAAGAAGCGATACCAAAAATTCAGGTATCATCTGTAATTCCTGTCAGACCTTTCAGAACACTATGTGTCCATTTTGTCTGTTAATCCTATATGTCCAATGCAATTAAATGATAGAGTAAGAAGATATAGCATCTCCTGAACTAAATGAAACTTGAATCCAGCTATTCTTGAACAGAAATTGCCTAGATGATCTACCCATAGGCATTACATATCTGGCCCTTGGACAGTATTTATCAAGATAAACAATATTGTAAAAGTAAGAATCCTAGAACTGATGGGGCAAAATTACTCAGAACTTGAAACCTCCACTTCAGACAGGTAGACTGTGCCCATAAAGAGTTGCTGAATGTAAATGGGTCACAGTTTTCATATCTTTAACATCTGTTGTTTATACCCAAGAAAGCACATCAGGGGCAAGAAAATTAATTCCCCAATTGCTGTCAACTGCGTTAGGGAACAGCAATAAACAGCTTACTGTAAGCCTCTAGCTACAATAAAACTGCTGTCAATAAAGTGTGGCTGATATGGTTTTGCTGTGCTAGAAGAAGAGATTCTCTGGAAGTGAAAATCTGAAATGGAAACTAAAAAGATTCTCCCTTGTTCCTATATACAAAAGAACATTATCACAAAATTGCAATAGCATAAAACTCTCAAGATCCAGTTCTCACTCATGTGTGTGGCACAAATTTCTTAGCATATGTGAAGCTTTGGCTTTGGATATTCAGGACAGATGAAACTCCAGTGATTCTGATAAAAATCTTTTGCACAGGAAACATTTAAAGAGAAATGAAGATTACTAAGCTTTTACTGTCTGATCTGTATACACAAAATGTTCTGTACTCTAGTTTAGCATGTCTACCGTCACTACTGAAAATGGTATTATAGCTTAGGGTTATGTTCAGATTTCCATTATAACTCCAAGTTTTCACATGCTCTTAACTTTCTGAAAAATTCTCCTTTTCAGCTGAAATTTTCCATGCTTGGTCTCAGCTCAAAGATGAATTTCTTTAGACAGTTGAGCAAAATCTGTTAACCTATTTTTCCATTATACAACAATAGAAAAAATACACTGTACATTATCATTGTTTCTAATATTTTAGTATAGATACATAAATATACAGAACTAGAAAACAATTGAATTTTACATGCAGACACTTTTCCAGATGACTAGTCCTCACCCAAGACTAATATCCATGCTAGCACATAAACCAAATTAAGCATACAAAAGAATGTATGTATTTTTTTATTTATACTAAGTGATGAAACAAGGCCACTAAAAATAATACTGCACGCAGAATTGTGGAATGCTATGGTTACAGAATTTTAATATTTGCAGGTGACGTAAGCTCTGCACTGCTGTTCCAATGCAGATTTCCATCAACTTATGCACCTTGAAATTGCCACTCTCGGCATATCAAATTAAGAGTCATTAATATTTTCAGCTTTTCTTTTCTCTAACATAAACTCCAAACTTACAAATTTAAACACTCCAGAGTAAGATAACATCAATCAGATTTGCCACATAAAGCTTAAGTGATGTGCATTGATCAGCAGGAGCCTGGCTACTTGTTCCTTGATCAGGCAAGAAGTCCACTGTCTGAAAAAGGAATGAAGCAACCTCCACAGAGCTTATGTTATTGAGTATAAGATTAAAAATACACTTTGGTATGGAATGTATATGGAATGTCATTCAAGCCCCAAATCTTTAGTTTCTGCCACTAGAGCACAGAAACAGGACAGTGTTAACATAAATTCAGCTTTCCTGAATCTACTAGAACTGTGCACATTTCCAAAATTTCTAAATTATTATGGTGATTCAGAAAAGCGCTTACAGTGTGCTTACGACTTTTTCTTGAAGACAACAACATCTCAAGTCACTTGGACTTTAAGGATCTGCTTCAGTTCTACCACGTTAAAGGAAAGTTAAGCACACGCCCAAATGCATTTTGATTTGGAATGAAGACTGAAGGTTTTGCCCACAACCTATACTGATACATATTTTTAAACCTGTGTTATTTGTCACTGCTGTGCTTTAAATCTGATTAAATGAAGTTGTTATAATTTAAAATTGGGATAACCACAGTAAATTGGCCCTAATTTCTTTTATTATTTAATCTATTGTTAATCTAATGACATTGAGTAGGAGTTTTTGTCTGTTTATTTGCTTTTCAAAAGAGGTCTTTCACACAGAAGAATACAACATGTCGTCTTCTGCTGTATTTCTATGTAGCTGTTTGGTGTAATGACTTACTAATTTGAAGCGCATTTTAAAGTTCAATCAAATACTGAAAAGAACACTGATTGAGAAGCCTGCATAGATTTCAGTATTCTTTATGAGTCATAACACTGATTTTGGAAGCTTAGCTATATAAGCTGGTGGTGTGCAACATCCTTTCCATACTCCTAATTATGTGAATTAGCATTTAGAACAATCCCAAGTTCAAGTATTCAAAAATGCTCTTTTCAGAGCATCCACCAGGTTTACTGCAAGATAGGCACTTGAAGGAGGCTTTGGTTTTCATACTGGGTACTTGTGAAACATCAGTCTGTACAATTCAAAGTCACATGTAAAAACTTAACCACAGAAATTCCAGTAAATTTACTGATGATTGCACAGAAACTGCCCACCAAAAAAACCCCAAAAACCAAACAAAAAACCCAAACAAACAAACAAAAAAAACCCCAGAAACCTAATAATATTTTATTGAACAATATATTTTTAATTCTAAAAGCTTTTTGATTTAAGACCCAGTTCTAACAGATTTCTAGGGCCACATGCCCAACAAAAGTAACATGATTTTGTTTGAATGAAGTCCAAATGCTGACTTAGGTCTCAGCTCTTTGCTAATATTAATGTATCTGCAAGACACACTGTGCGTGCGTTTACCTTGAACTAAAAGAAACTGTAAGTAAAGGTGGAGGATGCTAGTATTTCTTAGACATATATTTATCCTGTATTTCATCTTTCCCTACCTTAACATCATCCACAACAATTCCCATGTTCTTTACAAAACACACCAAGTTACTGAATATATAAGTAACTTAACTCAACATTAGATGCAGAGAAATTAGTTATGTTAAACCTGAAGAAGACAGTACAATGGCACAGAACTAAGTATCTCTTCCTAAAGGAATTTGTAAAAAATTTTTTCAGATGCTGTGGCATTAGCACATACTACTATTCAGTAAGATCTTCAAATCTGAATACTTTGCTTAAAGGCCACACTCTATCACAAACCTGAAAAAAAGACTTATGATGGTATATTTCACTCCTGTGCCAATGAATATTAGCTAAGATGCATCTTAATTTCAGGAATTACAGACAGAGTAATAGGAAGATTGTTGATGATTTCTACCACGGATGGTTATACTACTCCAGCCAAAACTGACAAGGAAGCATAAAAAAAATTACATCTTGTAACACTCATCACTGGGAGAAAAAAAACCAAAAAAGACACTATCTCATTCCCCACAGAATAAAAATATACAAGCTCAGATTAGGTAACTGCCTACCTAAAAAAGAGTTGTATTTTCATTTACATATAATAATGCATTTTTTTCAGGGAGCAGTCCAAATCATGAGTATCTGCTGACTTCAAAAAGGATACAATAAGACCTCAGGGAAATTTGAATCAAGTCCTTATACAGTTATAATTACAGATATTATTAAATGGAGACCAGTGTATTTAATGTACTGAGCACAGGTAACTCTGGAAGTACTGCCAGTTGTTTTTGTATGAGTGTGGGAGTTTTTTTCCCCTTATGTTCAATTTCGCTATGCAGAGCTTACACATTCTGTCAGGTAAAAAATTTTGGGCATCCCAACTGCCTCTAGATACTAAATGGAGTTAAGTCTGACTTTTCTAACAGAGTATGGAAAGCTAATTTACACCTAAATTAATCTCGGAACAGAAAAGGAATGTGCGGTTTGCGGGGATTACATTTTGCAACTAAAACTAGGAGAAAACTTCAGACAAGTAAGCACAGACTATGCAGGGATCTTCTATACATTTCTTGGGTGTTATTTTTAATAGGTTTTTTTTTGTTGTTGTTCTTTTTTTTAACTTACGCTGACAGCGTGTGTATGGTGCAGTGTTGCTTGTGAAGTATACCCTTCTTTAAAGTCCATTAGAGAGATTAGGGGTTTGTGAGATTCTTCTATGGTGGTTTCAATGTCTCGTAAGGAGTTGTGTCAGAGCAGCTACTTTAGCAGAACTACCTCCAAAGTGCTTGTTTTATTCTTAGCATCTTGTCAGTGTGACACCTTACAGACACCCAAAGTCAAGACACACTTCTGAGAGCGGCACAGTCATCTCAGATAAGGCTAACGCAGCAGCAAGAGGATGACTTTGTCCTAAACTCGGCTACCGCCAAAACCGTTTTGTAAAGACAAGCCTAAATGCGTCTCGCTTGGCTCCCTAGCATCCATATCCCTGATAAATTCAGACAAATCACTATCACTTGGAGGGTACCGCGCCCGCAAGGAACACGAACGCGACTCCCAACACCGACCGAGCCTCTGCGGCGACGGAGCACCGAGGAAGCCGCCTCGCAAGGACGCAAACTTAGCCGGTCGGCCGCCCGGCCGCGCCGGCCATTAAATAAAAGGTTCTTTGGCTGGAAGGTCCGGCCGGCCCTCCCCGCGCTGCCGGCCCCGGCCCCTCGGCCTCCGCCCGGCCCCTGGGCCTCCGCCCGGCCCCTCGGCCTCCGCCCGGCCCCT